>PVKN010016913.1:0-17619 GCA_004027915.1 Capromys pilorides | reverse complement strand
TCTCTCTCTGGGATATGATAAATGCTTAACTTTGCGAATGTTCAAAAGTCTTTGAAAGATACAGCCTTTCTTTCTGATGCAAGGTACAAATGTATCAATTTGAATGTTTAATCCATCTTTGAATTTTTAATTTATAAGCTGAGAAGATATCTTTGCATTTACTGGTAATATACTAGATCTTTGTCATAGGTCTTTAGAAATCATGAAGGCTTTATCTATTATTGCATTGTTTATCTCATTTCCCTCAATCTCTGTCTCTTTACTTATCCTTTGTATTATAGGCAGATTAGTTCTCTTTTTAAAATTATTTTAATGACTCAAAGTCACTAAGGTTCTGTGTTCTTAAGTCTAAAGACAGGTGCTGGGTGAAACAAATTAGAGCCCTTCCTTTTGAAAAGAGAAGCAGCCGTCAGTGGCTGTTTTGAATTCATTTTACTGAAAGCTGATAGACTTGTGCATGTGTCAAAAAAAAAAGTTTATGCAGCAGGATGATCCCTGTAATGGCTGCAATAGAGTGATAACCAACTAAGCTTCCCAACGTCTGTGGAATAGCATGCAACTGTCAAGAAAGGAGGAAGATCCACATCCACAAATGTACAAACGTGTAAAACCTGAGTATGCCTGCACCCGCACGTGCGTAAGGACAGAAAAGAGCAACAGGCAAAAGGTTATCGGTGGCAGCTTTTTTTGAAGGGCAGGCAGGAGGAAGATGAACTATTTGAACTTTTACTCTACAATCCTCCTAACGTCTTCACATTTAGAGAAGAGACTGAACAAATACTATTTTATCAGTATTGTTTAGTCCATGGCCCTCGCAATTGGCGGCTCCGGGTGCTCTGTCCTTTGGTGTCGATGTAGCAGGTGTGGGGCGCGGGGGAGGTGACATTCTTCCTTCCCCATCCCTCTGGTAAGCACCCAGGTTCTTCTTTCTGGCCCCCTTGCAGAGTTGTGATAAAGCCCTCTGTTCCTTCTTGATTATCCTTGGCACCCTGTTGGGGAGCAACACGGAGGCCACTTCTAAGACCAAAGACTTTGAGTTGGGCCATCCTGGGGCTGTGAGGGGCTGAGGGGGGCTGGTGCAGTTGCCAAACAAAGATTCCAAGAGTCAGCAGTCTCCCGGATGCAATCGTTTATTAAGCACTGATCATGTCCATTGTAAGACAGAGGGGAGTAAACCTAGAGCAGAAGCTGAACACAGCAGGATTTTTTTTCCATCCGCTGACATGCCGTGGGAACAGGGGTGCCCATGGGCAGCCCCAGGACTGACGGCGATCCCAAGACCTGTACAGCCAGGGAGCCAACCAGGGCGATCCAGACAGGCAGAGCGACAGCCCTAGATAGTTGCAGCTTCTGAGGCAGAGTTCAAGGGGCCAAAGAGCTGCCAGGGACTCTCTCTATGCTGTGGGGAGTTTGGTACAAAGACCACGTGCTAATCTTATTTGAAAATGCTCTAAATAATCCTATGGTGGTTAAAAACAGATTTTTTTCTTTATGGTAAAAATATATTTCTTATCATATTTTTGTAAGTTTCTCGAAAGGGTTCACAAGGTAAATGTTCTGGTGTGCAGGCACATGGTCATCACACTAGGTGGCTGCCACACGAGTTACCACACAGACCCGTGGCTTGAATGGCTACCACAGCAAGCTTAGACTCAGAAAGTAACTGTAGAATCAGGTGGAAGCATAACATGGCTTCTGTCCTCCTCTTGTCACACCTCAAGCTCATCTACGCTAATGCTCTATCTGTAAGAGGATGTGTTAGTGTGGACGCCTATGTTTTCTCCTAACAGAATTTATCCACTCTATTGTTTTCCTTAAATTTCTTTCTCATCTTCAATGAAAATGATTAGTGGCGCATAACAAAGTCTCCATTGAAGATTTTTAGAAATAAATTACATTAATCCATGAATATTTATTAAAAAGATAAAGCATAACATTAGGTCACATATTATTGCATTTGCCCAGCTGGCTGTTGGAGGTGGCTGAAGCTGAAAATTGGTCAACAGTATGAGAGCAGGATAGGGCCACAGTGCCTGTGGCCCTCAGGCCACCTCAGTCAAGCAAAGCCTCCCTCCCGGACAACTTTAGTCATTAGTCACTAGGGAACCTTGCGTTGCATGACACTCACTTTGCAAGAGCATAAACAAGGGCGCCCCTACTGTTGTCACTCAGGTCCTTTGCCCACCAGGCAAGCAGGCCTCCACCTGACCTAAGATATTATCTCTTGTCTTTGTTTTCTAAATTCCCCCACCATTTTCTCCTGGGGACCACTGAGAGACCAACAAGTCCCTACAAGTGGCCTTGTCCAGGACTCACACACACTGGTAGAACTCTTTGAGCTCCTGAGCAGACACTTCCTTTGTGTCTCTCTAGGAAATTTGTGGAGCATGCTACCTCTGCACAAGAGCCTCCAAACGAGGGCCCTCAGGTGAAGGAGAGGCCTGCAAATGGGGCCTGTGTACATGGAGATGCTTTTCTACTGGTCTCCCAACCCTCTTCTGTGTATCTACTGGGATTTCCAGTGTTTCCATCCCTGTTCCCTTTCATGGAGGAAATATTAGAATGACCAAGAGAGAAGGGGCTGAAGAGGGGGCAGCTGTGTCATCCACTCAGCGGCACAGGGCAGAGAGGAAGGGGGGAAGATGTGCTTTGGCCCCATTGCCAGGCTACTCTTTGATAAGGCAGTGAGGCCACAATGCATTACAGCCCATGTCCCTATTCCATCTTCTTGTACACAGCCCCAAACATCACCTCCATCACCTCAAGGCTCTACCAGCGCCTATAGCAGTCCAGTTGTGCTGTATAATCACTCCAAGTCCCACCTGGACACTGACCCCACCAGAAAGGATGAACTGGGGTCTCATTTTGGGGTTCGCATCAAGCATGGTCCTCCAACTTCTGACACATCGGTAGGAAGAAGGCCCACACAGGGGGCAGATTACTATGTTGGAAACACAGGGAGCTACCTGGCCATGGTGCTGAGCATCTTCTTTTTCTACAGGAGACTGAGAAGAATTTATAGGGAAGAGGAGGACATCAACAGGCTGGGGGAAGGTGAGAGAGAAAGGGGGGGGAGGGAGAGGGGGGAGAGAGAGAGAGAGAGAGAGAGAGAGAGAGAGAGAGAGAGGCTCAAGAAGAGGTAAACACACAAGAAAGCAATGGCACACGTTTCTTATTGACCTTTGGGGCAGCTCCTGAGGAAACTCCTGACTGTATTCTAGGGATCCTGTATGGCCTACCCTAAATCAGGATTCAAGATTCCACAAATTGTGGAAATAAACCATACAAAAGAGTGGAAACCTTTTCCTGGAAAGGACGATGTGGAGACCCTGGGAGCCCAATCCTATCCCTGGGGAGTCAGTTGAGTGTCACAGGGAGGGGCTAGGACTTGGTCTCACCTTGACATGATACCCCTAGCTTCTGGGAAAGGGCACCTGGCTGACCTTTCATTTGGATGAGGCAAAGGGAGACAAAACATGAAGGCCTGCTAGTCCTCTGAACATGACCAAGGAAATGAGGCAAGTAGGAAATAAACACATTTCCTACTAGAAGCTCAAGAGAAAAAGACCACCTCTGGATACATGACCAAAGATGCCAGCAGGGGGCAGAATGAGAACCTGTGTGTGGCCAGGTTGGAGGGAGGGTTCAGAAGGCAGCCACACTGATGATATCTGCATTTCCCCCACCCCCCACCCCCTCGGGGCTGAGGTTCGAACTCACGACCTTGCACTTGCCAGGCAGGCACTTGTGCCGTGGAGCTATCTCCCCAGCCACCTACACTGATAATGATAGAGGGGAAAGAATGGATCTTGGGGATTACAGCCCTTGCCCATTAGCAACCGAAGGGGTAAAATGGACAAGGGTTTGTTTCACTTCCTATAGTTCTGCAGCCTCTGGCCTGGCCCAGCCCCTCCACCCCACCTGCTCAGAGAATACTAAGGAACAGTGGTGATGCTGAGGCTGGTCCTCACTGACCTTAGGGCACTTTGTGGAGAACTCCTAGTGCAGGCCCCTGAGTTCCCCAAAAGATGCAACAAGGACCCATAATTGGCTGATGTAATCATCTTTTATTTTTGGTGAAACTTCAAAATTTGTGTTTTAATTCCCTTAATAAATAACGATACATGGAAAGTAAAAGAAATACTATAATTTCCCCCAAAATCTATGCATAGTTGTGCATGGAGACTGTTATGGCTTGTGTATGGGTGTACCCCACCCCCTACAAAGCCTCATGCAGTCATAGGCTGGCTTCTGGAATTTGTGATTGATTATTGTGGGTGTAGGTGCTGCACCTCCCCTGGGGCAGGTAATTTGCATTTGAATGTAAGGAAGGAAGGGACATTAGCTGCTTGAGCTGCTGCTACCTTTCCCTGCTCTCTTGCTCTTAGCTGCCTCCGTGAAAGGTTGCCCTCTGCCATGTGCCTCAATGCCTTGGGGCCAGTTGAATATGGACTGAAACCTCCAGTGACTGTGAGCTAAACAAACCTTTCTTTCTCTCATTTTGAGTGTCGGGTATTTGTCCCAGCAACGAGAGAAGAGTAACTACCACAGGCATGCAAGCCTCAGAGGAGCCAGAACGCTTAAGTTTCTCAATCTTAAGCTACTACACCCAGGGATGGGTTCCCTGTGCCCATAATAAACCAGACGGCTGTCGCCCCAATTTTGGAACGTTCAAAACCAGTCTCCGTCCAACATGCACACAGGATGTATAATGTATGTAACACACAGCGGAGCCGGGCCCCGGGGAGACCTTCAGGCTGGGATGAAGGCAACATGGCCTGGAATTCACTGTGCCTGGGTGCAGGCAGAGACATTGGTAAGGGCTTCTGCGGGGAAGAGAGAAGTGTCTCTCTCTGTCTTTATAGGTATGGGGAGAAGGCAGGGACGTGGGGTGGGAGGTCCCCAGTGAACAGCTGCGGTTCTCTGCCAACCTTGCATCGCAGTGGGCTGAATCCTTGAAGAGTCGAGTGTAGATTTTGGAGTGTTTCCGGATGTTCCAGGAGCTGCAAAATTCCTTGTCCTAGCTCACCTCCTTTCCTGTGCTTGCCGTGATAGAACAAGGGCGCAGCGGGGCTGGGGGAGGCAGGCTCGAGGTGAACTTCACATGCTGTCCTGCCGGACCCATCCAGGCACCCAGGTGTGGCTCACACTCAGTGCGTGACCTGGAGCTCAGCCCTGCGGACAGCAGCCTTGATTCTCAGGCAGCCGTGTAAGAGCCAGGAATCCGCCTCGCTCTCCATAGTAGCTGATGGAGCAAAGGTGGGGGCGTGTGAGCCCTGCCAGACTCTGAGAGGGACGGAGAAATGGGGACGGCACACTCCCAGGCTGCTCTTTTTTTTCTCATAGAAGCCTCCTTTCTCTTCTTATTCGTGGATTTATCCTTCTTCCGGGGACCAATTCTTTCCTCCTCTTTAGTTATCCTTTAATCTCTTCCTGTTTTCTGCCCGCCTCTGCCTCTGTTGAGTCAGCAAGAGATTCCTTTCTCTTCCTCATCCCCCACACGGCTCAAGTGTTTCTCGGATTTTTAAATTTGATCGCTTATTCTGTCATCTGATAACTTTTTCATCTTTTCCATAGCAACGACACAGCCCCCGAGAGGGGCAGTGCGTGGCGGAGCAGCTCCGAAGGGGGCCAGCGTAGCATTTCTTGTGTTTCAGGACCCTTCACTGCTCCTCCCCGTGCTTTCCTCCGCGGATCAGAAGTGGCCATGCTGCTGCGCACCCTCCTGCCCCCCACTTCAGCCCCACAAATTGCCCTCAACAGGAGCACCCAACCTTCCAGGGCTCCCCAGCTTCCTGGCCTCTCCTGCCCTCCTTCAGAGAGGCCCTGTGCTTGAACACACGGTCTCCAGGCCTTGCTTTATCCGGTCTACCACCAAGGGCCAGCCTTTGCAAAGTCTCCCGTCCTGTCACTGGGAAGCCGGACCCTGACCCCTCGAGGAATCAGCCCCTTGCTCCTTGGTCCCCGATGTTTTGTGCCTTTGAGAAAAGATGTGAGGCAAGACATACAGAAGTAGAGGCAGTGTTGACCATAAAGCAGGCATAGAGAGATCTCTGTCAAGCTAGAAGGTGGACAGTGTCCAAGGACTTGTGAGTCCGTGTGAGTCTGGCTATCGTGTCATACACACAGGAGTTCCGGCTGGAGTTCGGGAAGCTGTGGTAATCACGGTGTTTATTCACCCGCACTTTTCTTAGAGGTTACTTTGGAACGTCGGTATCACAAATCAGCTCTCAGCCCAAGGAGAAGGTGAGTCTGGAATGAAGGTTTGTCTTTCTGTTGTCTTTGGGCATAGGCTGGGCACCCAGGGTACTATGCGTGTTGCTCTGGAAGCAGATGCCCACGGGGTCAGGTCTGGGGGGAAGACAGGCCACTGAGCTCTATGGGATCGTTTTGGGTCTGAGACCTAGAAAATGATCATAAATGTAATGCACATTCTTACACAAAAATGGAGGTAGGTGGGCTCCTCAGGAGAGGACAGGCTTTATTGGGGTTAAAACCTGAGAGGGACTGGTGGCCAGCAAACAACAGAGCAGCAGCTCTCTTGTGAGCCAAAGGGTTTGTATGGGCTTTGGAGGAGGAGTCTGTGACTATTTTGAGTTAAGGTTGTTTTGTAACTTTTGACCCCTGAGCCCTTGTACCTACGTGTTTGTCTTCTAGGGCTCATCATTTTAAGAATCTTGGTCACCTACTGGGGTTGGTAGTTCTGCCTCCCTCAGTCTCCATTCTTAATGAGGGCCCATGAATCTAGAGGCTTGAACTAGTCATTGTTATAAGCTAGCTTAAGTGACCCCATTTTATACTACTTCATGAGCTGCTTGTCCTCTGGCTCCCCCTGCCCAGCCCTAAACCAAGGACTGTGCTAAGCTTTTTAGAGACAAGATGAGACCCCAGGTATCCCAATGCTCAGACCAAAAATTGACTTAACCCCTGCCCTAGTTGACACGGGCCCTCCTACCTAAGACAAACTATGCCTTTGTTTTAGTTTAGTCCAAACTCTGATATGACCAAAACTTTGTATTTTCCTTGTTGTAAGACAACTCCAATTTTCACTCTCTGTAACAAACTCTGTCCTTGTTAAAAGCTGACTCTGCTCTCTGTAGCAGACTTTGTGACTGCCGCATTGTAAAACCTTGTTCTCACCATAAATTTGTAATATCTCTTCTTCCTCCCTGACCCTGGTGCCAAATGTCCTTCCTGATTACAAACAGAGCAGCTCTGTAACATCCCCTCTCCCTCCCTAACCCAGGTGCCAAATGTCTTGCAAAGTTCTTCTCTCCAACCAAAGACAAACTCCCCTCTCCCCCCCATTTCCCTTTAAATATCTTTGTCCCCTCTCAGCTAACCTTTTTCATTCCCCTGACCCACAGGGGAGTGGAGGCCGCTGAGCTCAGCTAATAAAAAGCACTACAAATTTTTGCTTTTGGGTCTTGGTTTTCATCATGACGTGCAACATTTGGGGGCTTGTCTGGGATTCCTTTAATGGGACTCCCCCAGACCCTATTCCTCAGAACTATTGGCTAACTCTCGGAGGAAGATCTGGACCGATCTCTTTCTTCTGGAGCATACAGGTAACTTCTCTCTTTAGTTTTTAACTCTTTCTTTTCTTTGGGTGCTTTACACCACTTAGCCTTCTGGCATTCATCTCCTTTGGGTGCGCTGCACCGTTTGGCCTTCAGGCATTTGTTTCCTCTCCTTCGGGTACACCATTTGGTTTTGAGTCTGTAGACACTGCTGAACGCAGCATGAAGGTGTCTCAGGCTGCCTGGCCGGAGACATCACTCCAGGTGTTGTTTCTAACTCATCCTGGGATCTACCATCCCAGAGACTGTAGATTCGGATGTTCATTGTTTGTCTCATCTCTTTGTAACCCTTGTCCGCGTCTGCATCTAAAATGGGTCAGTCTGCTTCTTCCCCTGTGTCTCCCTTGCAACTGGTGCTTAACCATTTTAAAGATTTCAGAAACCGTGCAAAAGGATTTGGAGAACTGGCTTATCCAGAAAAACTTAAAACTCTTTGTAAACTAAAATGGCCTCCTTTGGGGGTCTCTTGGCCCCTGGAGGGCACTTTTAACCTTTCTGTGTGTCTCAGCAGGTTTATAATATCATTTTTAGGCCCCCTTGGTAGCTGCCTGCCATCCAGACCAAGTCATCTATCTGTATTGAAGTCTGGATCAATCTCGTCCAGGACCCACCGCCCTGGATTAAGGAGTTTAATTCAAAAACTAGGGGAAACATTGCCACCTTGGCTCCTGTAATTGCAACTGTACAAGCTAAGATTAAACCCCCCTCTGTCATACCCCCGACAGAGGATTCACCCCCTCCTCACCAACCTTCACCCTACCTCCCTAAATTCCCTGATGCCCCTCCGACCAACCTTCTCCCCCTCCAAGACCCCGTCTGCCCACTCAAGGCCTTCTGCCAAGTGTCACAGTATCTACCAAAGCAGAAAACAGTCCCCTGCCTTCTCCACAGCTATCCCAGGCCAAAGCATTGTCTGTCACACTTGCTGGTGTCCCAGGGCCCCTGTCAAGGGCTCCCAGGCTTCTGGAAATATTTCCAAGGATTTTAGAGAGGCGGTCTGAGACTGCTGTTTAGAGGCTCAAGGTTTCATGTGGACGTCAACGCATTCCTTGTAGGATCTGTAGGACACATCAAGGTTCCCACAGGCTTCAAGGTTTGCTGGCAGGAGTCCTCAGCTTGTCCCACGGGCTGTGTGGAGATTCCAGGCCAAAGCTCACAGGAATGGCATCTCAAGGACTCAGGGGGCAGCAGGTTATTTGTAATCAGGAGGTTTCTAGGGGTGCTTTCATGAGCCACTCCCTTTCTTTGTTTCATTTAGGGGGCCATTCGTTCAGCAAAAACCTAAACAGGCTACATCTTTGGCTTTGGACACAGGCCACAGACCTCCCGTGATCCACAAACGGTGGCTCCCAGGGCCCCGACAAGTGTGGCTGCCTGCCACCATCTTGCTTGTCTGCATCCTGCGCAGCCCCACAGCTGGGGCCCCTCAGGGACTCTCTTGTTCTGATGCTGTGGAACAGCTGCACGTGTCATCCTGGCTTTGGCTCTTTCCAAAAGTCACTAAAACTCCCATGGAGTGGCACTAGTGTCATAGGACATCAGTGCTGGGAAAGACCAGACAGCTAACTGTGTGGAAGAGTTGGAGGTCATAAAAAGCCAGAGAACATTCCTAGAACTCAGGACCCAGCGGGCCCCTTGGCACTGTGCCCCAGGGCAGTCGGCAAGCAATCTTTTCTCTTTCTTTCAGTTTTTATTTTTTGTTAGCCCTCTTATATGTGGTTCCAATGGGTAATGCTTATGTTCCTTGAGTGGAATTTGTGCACAGACGTAACAGACTCCCGCTCTTTTTTTGTATCCTGTTTCTCCACATCAGTGGAAAGAGAAAGCTTGATCCTCTTCCCACTTGAGAAGAATCTAGCTCAGTACTCACGGCTGTCTGCTTTTTGTTTTTCTCTTTATATTTCTGGTTTTCATGTAAGAGCAAACATGTGGTGTTGGAGCTGGTATGTCTGAAGGATTTCATTCTCTGCTTTACAGAGCCTCTGCCTTCCCACAGATGCCTCAGTGCAGAAGACCACGAGGCTGTGCTCTCCTGAGAGGTGAAGCCCCTGCCTCCGTCTTTCCTGAGCTTTACTTCAACCCTTGAGCCACCGAGATACACAGAACTGGCTACATTGAATCCAGTGTGCCCCTCCTTGACTAAAAGACTGCTAATGAGTTGGGCTGGGCTGTCGGCTTGTCTCGGCAGCACAAGGGCTGGAAAAATGGGCTCCAGCAAGAGCCTATGGAATCCCAGGGCTAAGACACAGGACAGCCTCCGAGCTGAGGCCACGTGCTAACCGGAGGCTTCCATGCCTGGCACAGAGGAGCCCTGCTTCTCCCCACGGCCGTGCCTGCGAGGCCTCTCTTCCCAGCACTCTGCTGTGACCCTACCCCACCTGCCTCCCTGGTGGACGCCAGCAGCAGCCTTGAGCTTCTGGACTCATGGCCCTTTGTCTCATAGACAGCATTGGGTCGTTCCTGAGCTCCTCAACTGTGGGATGTTCTCTCTGTCTTTTGCATCCAGGCATCCTATTGCCAGGTGGAAAATCTGAGCCCTCTGCCAGGGTTTCAGGAGGCCAGGTATATTCTGCTTTATGGCACAGGAGTTCTCCCTCATCTGAATCTGGATACAAGTACAGGAAAAATCAGAAAAGTCCTGTTTTCTTCTTTTTTTAATGTATTTAGCACAGGATCTACAGGGTCTCACTACACGGGACTCCTAGTGATCCTCCTGTTTTCAGTCTCCCAAGCGCTGGGATTACAGGTGTGCACTACCACGCCCAGTCTCAATTGCTGTCTCAGTGCGCCCCACGGGCAGGGCCAGCCCAGCACTCTGGGGATTGAACTGGGGTCCCTGTGTCTGTCTATGCAGGTGCTTTAACCCACTGAGCTATCTGGCCAGTCCTAGAAAAGTCCTGTTCTCAATACTGCATTTACATCTGGTATAAAACCAAGTGAATCTTTCAAGAGTTTAAATCTGGTACCAGGCCAAGTGGGTTCTTTTTTTTTTTTTTTAATTTTATGTATTTGGTGTAGGGTCTCACTATGCAACTCCGACTTGTAATGATCCTCCTGTTTTCAGCCTCCCCAGCACTGGGATTACAGGTGTGCGCCACCACGCATAGTCCCTGTGGCTGGCTCAGCGCACTGTGGGTAGGTCCGGCGCAGCATGTGGTGGCAGGTATTGAACCCCAGCCCCTGCACTTGCCTAACCAGGTGCTTAGCATACTGAGCTATCTCGCTGCTCCTGAGTAAGTTTTTGATATAACTATTGTAGGGAGCAAAGTCAGATAGAACTTGTCACATTGCTGCTTTGGTAGCCAAAGAGGATCAAACCTTAGAGTATAGAGGATGAGTCATGTTAAATATTACTGAATGCGGGCTTGTAAAAAACAGGCCTCAGATGGAGCTGTGATGGCCAGACCAGACCTGGAAGCTTCCCCAGAGAGAAAGAGCAGTTGAGAAGATGCCGTGATCAGCACCCTGTGGAGGCCACCTGGCCAGCATCCTCCTCCCTAGCCTCATTCATGGCATCTACATACTTCCCACTGCTCCCCCAGCCAGGAAGGCACCCCCAAGTTTATGGTGATGAGAGCCCTGTTTGCTAAGGAGTCTCTGGAAGCCCATAGCCTCACAGTGGGCACCCAGGAGGGTGCTAATAAAACTCTCCCGACACAGAATCCACTCACCCGGCCCAGCACCTAGAGCCCATCCCATTATTCCCACTCCTCCCAGAGGGGAGAGAACTTGAAACCCAGGTTTCCAGTAACTTGCTCAATGTCACATTGCTGCTTCGGGGACAAAATTTCTTTTCCCTCTCCCCACCCTGGCCCAAGTAGGCAATCCCTCTGACTTGTCTTTTCCCCTGCTCTCCCTTCTCAAACTGGAAGCCTGCTGACAATTCCCTTTCCCTTGGAGCTGAGGACCAAAGGGGAGGAAAGGCTGTTGTGGCCAGAGCCAGGCCCAAGGCTGGACAGCCCCAGGAGACTCAGTGGGGCCCGGGTCTTGGTGTGTGCATGTGCTCTGGTCTGCTCTGGCCACCTCTCCCTTCCCTTTTGATCAGTTTGTCTTTTGTCACTGGTTCCTTTGCTGTCTTTCTGCTCTCTGGTTCCCCCTACATCCTCATAACCCATCACCTCTGTGGTAGATGGACAACTGATGGTCAACTTGTTACACCCAAGTGAGCTGAACCATCCTGTTGCTGGGTGTGGGAAGCCCACCTAAGAATTGGTGTTTTGTTTTAAGGAGTATAAAATAGTATTAAAACAGAAAAATTACAAATGGTACAGAATTTCACTTAACAAAATAATATGAATTTTATAGTAGTTATTGTAATGCATAGTGTCATCTTCCAACTAGTTGTTTGTATCACCAGATATATGCATACAAAATTAGAAGAAAGAAAAAAAGAAATATATAAGAAATTAAGAGAAAAAGTGCAAACAGAAGTTGAAAAAAAGAAAAAAAGGAGACAAAACAAATTAAGCACTAACTGCTCCTTCCATAGACCAGCAGAAAACCACAGTACAGTTGTTCAAACTATCCTGCTTATGTATGTAGATAAATCTCTTTCCCCACTCCCTGTCCTGTCCTTCTATGTAGAATAACCATCTTTTTTTTTTTTTTTTCCCGCGGAACCTGGGATTGAACTCAGGCCCTTGCGCTTGTCAAGCAAGTGCTTATTCTACTGAGCTACCTCCCCAGGTGTCCTGTCCTTCTGAACTCAGTAATTCTTTCTTATTGAATAAGTCCATTCCTTTCTCCCAGAATCTATTGTATCTTTCAGATTCCATTTTCTCTGTCAGGTTCTCACACTAAGGAAACAATATGATGTTTGCACATGTGGGTCTGATTTATTCCACTTAAGAAAACTGTCTCTAGGTGCATCCCTTTACTGATAAAAGCCTCAAATTTATTGTTTTAAAGCCTCTAATGTATTCAAATTTATTCTGAATAGTACTCCATCATGTAGAAGTACCACATCATCTTTATCCATTCCTCATTTTGGGTGATTTCCAGAAGTTAGCTATGACAAATTGTGCTGCTGTACACAGGGGTGCACATTGATCGCTGTGCTTTGAGGTTTTCAGTTCTTCTGAAACCTCCCCAGGAGCGCAATAGCTGGCTTGAATGAGACCTCCAGTCCTAGCCTTTGGAGGAAGCTCCACACTGACTTCCATAGCGGTTGTACCAGGCTGCAACTCCCTGAGGATTGTAGGTGGTAGCAGAAGAGGCAGAGCTGGAGGTGGAGAATGGAAGCTGCCAGGGAAGCCTCAGGGAGCTGCTGGCTTTCCTGGTGACCCTGACTGTTCCTGTCAGAGGAGGAGCTTGGGACCTTGTTGTTGCTAGGAATGGCCGTGGTTCACTTGGAGGGAGCTCTGGTCCTCAGCTTGCACATCCCTTGCTGGCTCTTGAGGGGAAGATGGTGCCCACCTCCGGCTCCTGCAGAGGCTGGTCACACTGGCTTTCCTGATGGGACACAGCTGTCCTCATCCTCGGAGGAGCCGAGGGCCTCACTGTCACTGAGGATGGCTGCAGTTCTTTCTGGGAGAGCTCTGTTACTTTCAGCATTGCTTCCTGGCTCCAGGGCAGATCCCCCTGTGTCCCACTGGCACAGACTTCCTAGCTTCCACCACTGACCTCTAGGCCTTCTTCCCAGTGCAGATCTGTGAAACGGGCCTGCAGGAGAGATTTTTGTGGGCTCTTGTTAGGGTGGGGTATTGTTATGGGCCTTGTTCTTCAGCTGGACTCATAGGGGACGTTACTGTGGGATTGAGGCCCTCAGCTGGATTCTTTGGTCCTTAGTCATGGACAGGTTTCCTGCATTCTTTTTGTATGTGACCATTTGGAAGACAATTGCAAAATAATATTACAATTGTCTTGCATTGTATTGTTCCTCTTTCAGAGCCCCCAACTACAAGCACCTCTCTTGCCTTGTCCCACCCCTTATAAACTTATTGTTCGGATCTTATATAGTCTCTTAGTCAAATTTTTCTCTTCTTGACTGACAACTATCAAACTAAGATGGTGGTCCTAGCTCAAGGCCAGAATCTTCCATGTCCATGGCTAGACAAGAAACCCTTGCAGCAAGAACTCAGATCCAGGGACAGCCGAATAGCTCAGTAGATTAAAGTGCCTGCAAGCAGGCACAGGGGCCGAGAGTTCACTCCCTGGGGCCTGCTGCGCCAACCCCACCCCCAGGACGCACTGAAGTTGGCAACTGAGACTGGGCGTGGTGGCAGTACCTGTAATCCCAGCTCTTGGGAGGCTGTACACGGCGGATCACTATGAGTCTGATCTAGTAGTGAGCCCCTGAACACCCTGTAGACCCTTCACTACAGTACAAAAAAAGACAGAAAAGAACAGAACTCAGATCCTTTGAAATGTTGTTAGAGTGATGGTTTCCTTGTTGTCCCCATAGGCAGGACCAACACTTCCATCCCAAAGGAAGTAGCCGTAGAAGACAGAACATCCCTTTTCAATACCCCTTGGGGTGTTGATCCCCTTTGGGGGACCAGGGCTCTCAGGGAGACAGAGTCTAAGCAGTGGGGGCTGAGGAAGTCACTTCCTCCCACCCATTACATTCAGAAAGCACTCTAGCGTTGTTCTAAGTGTTAGTATGAAGAGAGGTGGAAACAAAATAACAAGCACTCAGGAGATCCCAGTCCTCGGAGCCACGTGCTGCAGAGTGCTGTCCACTTTCTGCCGTCCAGCACCTTTCTTGGTCTGTGCGCTCTCTTCTTCTGGCCCAGACTGGCCCTGAGCCTACCTTTCTGTGACGTTTGCCAACTGCTGCTGCTTCCTGCCTACCTCAGGGCACACACGTGGCAGTCCTTTCCCCGCGAAGTGCAGAGCCTGGGTTCTTGGCTTGCCCCTCTGCAATGCTCTCTGCTTAGTGCCCTAAGTCCCAAGTGACTTAGACCCCTCGAGGGCACTTCTTCTGGGGCTTCTCAGCAGAAAAGCCAGAGAGAGCCGAGGTGCGGAGCATCAGCCAGGGCTCACCCTCCCAGCCCCATCCAATTGGTGCCTGGCTGAAGCTGTTTCTCCTTTTCCCCATAGGTCCTGCCTATGGGGACACCATGGAACAGGGTATTCCCATGTTCTGCTGAAATTCTGATTCTGCCATCTGTTCACAGTCACCTCCCGCGTCCTGACACGACTGAATGCTGGTCTCTGCCAGTGAACACAAAAGCCTGGTGTCTTAGTTACTTTTACTCGTTGCTGGGACAAATACCCGACACTCAAAATGAAGAAAGGAAAGGTTTATTTAGCTCACAGTTGCTGGAGGTTTCAGTCCATATTCAGCTGGTCCAAGGCTGAGTGGAATAGGGCAGAGGGCATCAGTTCATGGTGGCAGAACAACCAACTCCCCAGAGCAGAGAGTAACAGCCCTTTAAAAAGTCTCTTTGTGCTCAGTCACTCTGACGTGGGCCCGTTATGCCCTAGGGTGGAACCAGTCACACCCCAGGATGGGCCCTTGATCCCGCTCTAGGGAGGATCCAATCATATCCTAGGCAGGCCCAGGTCATGCTCCAGGGAAGAACCAATTGTAACACATAATCCTAGTGGATCATGACTCATGTCTCAAATTCTAGTAGTCCCTGCCCCATGATTGCATGAGGCTTTGGGGGGACAACTAGACATAAACCATAACACCTGAGTATCCCCCCTCCACCACTATCACAGAGCTGAGCATGCCCGCTCTACCCGCTCCTCGGGTACACCCGGGTAGGCTCGGGCCTGAGCAGCTAATTTTTGGTATAAGCCCGAGTTATTTGTCTCCCCAAATCCAAGAATGCAGTTTAGGACAAGAGAAGAAATTTAAGAGGGTGATTATTAGAAATATTAAGAAGAAGCTCTTGGTGGATACCCAGAGGGGGAAAGAGGTCCGATGCACTGTCTTTGTCTTGGCCTCCTGTCTTGGTTACTTTTCTCTCGGTGCAGGGATGAAATACCTAACCTTCAGCATGGAGGAAGGAAAGGCTGACTTTGTTCACAGTTTGTGGAGGTTTCAGTCCACACATGGCTGCCTCCAAGGCAGGGTGGCACAGGACAGAGGTAGTGGCAGAAAACAACACAGGCAACAGGAGCAGAAAGGGAGGAGCTTGGGCCGGGGAGATAGCTCGGTGGCCTAATGCCTGCCTGGTGAGCCCAAGGACCCGGGTTCAGTCCTCTGTGGTGCCAGCCCTGCCAGTCCTGCACTGAGCTGGCCACTAAAACCGGGTATGGTGGCTCACGCCTATAATCCCAGCACCAGGGAAGCTGAGACAGGAGGATCACTATGAGTCCGAGCTGCATAGGAAGACCCTGTACCAAATGGATAAATAAAAGATGAAAAAAATAAAAATAAAAATAAAAAGGGAGGAACAGCTGCTGCTAGCATGCCTCCCTCCCTCCCTTATACTGCATTCAGGTTCTCCACCCCAGGGCAGGTGGAGCACTCACACCCATAATCCCAGCAGCACTCACACCCATAATCCCATCGTTGGATCATGGATTAATCACGAACTCTAGAAGTCCACCTAGGACTACATGAGGCTTTAGGGGGACAATTAGACACAAACCATAACATCTTCTATACTTAGGCTGGAGAAGGAGGCTTGCTTCACAGGAAACAGGCCAAAAAGACACTAGTTATTTTGCATTTTTATATTTTATAAAATATATTTATATTTTATATTTCCAGGTCAAGCCGAGGTCTGGAGGTAGAAACTGTTTTCTAGCTTTCCACCTCTTCCTGGCCAGGGTGTGTATGTGTGGGGTCCTTATCTGCCTCTTCATTGGAGTTTTTAGTCTCTCTCCTTGTGTTTACCTTTGCATCTCTATGCTTAACCAACTGCTTGAGTTAGTTTCTAATAGTGAGCTATTTTCTTTAATCTGCTCTGCCCAGGGTCAGGCCTTTGCCTGCCTACTGGCAGGTACTAAATGTCTGCACCAAGAGAGGGATACTACAGGGGCCCAGTCGAAGACCCTGTCCCCTGACAGGCAAGACTCCCCTTTGAAAGCGGGAGGGGCCCCATTCAGACTTAGAGGAGGAGGACCGCTGCAGAGTGAGAATGCAGAGAGGCTGTCCCCAAGCCACCAAGGAGCAGGTCTGGCCATAGAGGAGAGAGGCCCAAAGGAAGCTGGAAAGATGGCAGCAACACTGCCTGGAAAAGGAGTCTCATGGGCAGATGGGGAGCTCACCGCTGCCAAAGCGCTGGAGTGCTAGGGCCCAGCATTCATGGAGGAAGGGTTGAGGCAAGAGCTCCTCTTGGGGTCAAAGCCTGGGGAGGAAGAGATGGGGACATGCAGGGGATGTGGCGCCAGGACGTCAGGCAGATGTCTCAGGTGCACGAGACCTCCTCATGGGACCTTCTTGCTAGGGAGGAAGTGGGATTTGCACTGGGGAGACAGGACCATATCCCCAGTGAGAGGAAGACAGGTCAACAGACGTTAGGGTGGGCCGGTGCATATGGGAGGCAGGCCAGAGCATGGAGGAGATTGTCCATGTCCTGGGGGGTGAGGAAGCCCAGCTGAGCTCAGACTCCCTCAGAGGCCCACAACTCAGGACTCAGTATACAAGCGGGGCCCCGGCGGCAGGAGGCCTTCTTCAGCATGTGCAGTGGGCTCTCTGCAAAGAAAACCTCTTAGTGCTGTGGCTATTCTAGAATCCACTGGAAGAGCCAGGGCTAAGGCTGAGCGCTAGACTGCAACAGGAGGCGGGGGTGGTGGCCCACTCGGGGCCTGTAGGCCTACAGGCGTTGCTGTTAGCTCACAGAGATGCTGTCAGAGGCTCTGACGACCTGCCCGGTGTTACTACATATGAGATTTGCAGGTGGGCGAGCTTCCGGGAAAGCTGTACCTTTCGGGTTTCTAAGCCCAGAATTTAGTGTCTCCACTCTCCCAAGTTATTGCAGGCACTTTAGGACGCAAAGTCTGTTATCTGGTTTTACACTTGACGCTGAGCAGAAAAGCAGGCCAAGGAACAAAGAGAGCAGAGAATTGTGAGTGTGTGTGTGTGTGTGTGTGTGTGTGTGTCCTTAGTGACAGTGCAGTCTGCTCCCAACTCACTCTG
>PVKN010016912.1:0-17618 GCA_004027915.1 Capromys pilorides | reverse complement strand
ATTCTCCTCAGAAGCCTCCTCCACTTCTCTTCCCCAGTCTGGTCCTTCAGCTCTGCAGATGCTATGGGCCCAACCTTGGGGTCTCTGCTGCTCTCCTTTATCGCTTCTCTTGGCTTCTGGAAGACTTCCACTCATTCTGTAACTCGGGCCTCCTGCCACCTCACTAGTGGCACATTTTTGCAGTGTTTTACCAGGCCCTACAGAGTCATCCGCTCCCTGCTCTGAAGCTTCACAATATTCTAACCTTTCTGCCCTTGGATTTTCCTCTATGTAAAGACTGGCAGCTTTCTGTGTCTTTGGAGTCATGAGAGTTACCTGGATCTATTGTCTGACGCCCTTAGAATGATTTGGCACAGTGCTAGTTCATCCTCACTGTCAGCTCCACTGGGTTGCAAGACTCCTGGCTGAGCAATTGATCCTGGAGGTGTCATACTCACCCATGGATCAATCGGCCGATGTTCATAGCTGGATATGCCTTGCAGGAGGGGTCCAGTTAAAGGGAAATCAGTGTGGTGTGCTTTGGAAGGCATAGGGCTTGAGAGTGCTGTTCCCCTGAGCTCTGTGACCCAGATGCCATGAAATGAATCCCTTTGCTCCAGTGTATCCTTAGGCCATGACCTTTCTGCCTGAGAGTCAGCCAACCATAGACAACTGACAATCCTGAAACCATGACCTGAGTTGAACCCCTCCTCTTTCAAGGCACTTGGGTCAGTATGTTTTTCCCAGGAATAGGAAAGCTGGTCACAATAGGAGCATGGAGTAGGGTATGATGTGCAGTAGTAGTTGCTGGCTGTAGGGATCCGTTGGTCTTACTGTGAATGGTTCTATCCTGGGGAGACATGGTGGTAGGAATGAGAAAAACAGACAAGAAGATTGAAAGCTGGGCTAGGTGGTCACTAGTCTGCCTGATGGGCAAGACTAACTCAACGCACACACAAAACGATCCTTTATTTGTACTTTTGCAAAGCTTGTATCACGTGACACAAAGTTACTTAGTGACTAATAGCTGGCCTGAAGGAGACAGGATGTTTTTCTCGGCACTAGGGTAGCTTGTTTGCTTTAGGCACTGAGGCCCAGTCCCACCTACACACACTTGATCAATTTCCTGGTTTCCTGTGGCTCCCAACGGTTGGCCATTGTCATTCTGCATAGCTCTATAGACCCAGGGCCCACATCAGTCACAACCCACACCACAATGTCTGTTTGCTTCTCCGACCAGTGGAACTAGGGATAAGCCACCATCTTCAGAGCCTCAGGTCCTCGGAATCATTCCTGGCACATAATTAATCGTCATTATCTTTGTCATCCTCAGCAGCAGGAATAATGAGAGCTGATATAAATGAGCATTTATTGTGTGCCAAGAATTTAGACTGATGATACTGTTAGGAACTTGCTGGGACTAGAATTCAAATTCAGGTTGTCTGACCCCAGAGCCGCTCTGTGGACCCAACGGAAGTTGCCCTGGATTTGCGTGGACAAGAGGAAAGAAAGAACAAGAAAGACACTGGGACATATTTCTCCCTCTACCTAGTTTGTATAACAGTCTGTCTTGTGAAGGTAAAGTCTGAATGGCCATGGGCATTTTTCTGCTTTATTCTTTGGTCAAGGACCAAGGAGTTTTTCCTTCCCTGGCCAGGGTTGGGGACTGGAGTCCTGGAACTGCCTGTGACATCCACTGGCCCATTCGATGTCTCACAGGTGCCATCTGTCAAAGGAGCTTGCTTTGGCAAGCAGTGTACTTTCTGTGTTTGTGCCATTCTGGGGGCCTCAGTCAAAGCTCTCCACAAAGGCCTTCTCTTCTTTTCATTTTCAGCCTCACTGAGCACCGATTTTACCAGGGAAGCTGAAAACCGAGTGGTGGACTGTGAGAAACAGCCTGAGGAGCAGGTGCACAGTCTTGTGTTGCCGAACACGTGGTCTGGAGTCCTTTCCCTGGCAGCGGAATTAACTTTCACATAACCTCCGTGTGACTGTGAGCTTGGCGAGCTGCTCTCAGTTCCCCTTGTGTGCACGCCAGCCGTGGGAGGCACAGACTCTGGGAAGGCTCTTTGTTCCAGTCAAGCTGTTTTATGCTGGGAAATCTTGTCTGTTCCCCTGCCTGATCTTAATAGCATCTTCTGCCTGTGTAGAATCCTTTAGAAAATGTTCTCTGTGTGCATTTTCTGCATTCTCATGCTGAGGTACAGAGTGAAAGTGGTATTATTTCAGCTCATCAGAGATGAAAGCCAGAATTTAGAGAAGTGAGGATCTTCCCAGTGCCAAGCAGCTGCTGAGCAGGAAGACCTGGACTCTAGCCTTGCCTTTGGAGTTCTAAGGCCTCTTCACAAAATGAACCCAAGGCACTTGAGGTCTGAGGAGCTGAAGTCACTCATTGCTTGGGGTCTTCCTCAGTTCATGCTTTCGTTGATTCTCTTTCCCTAGCAGATTCTCGATACACATTTTTGTTAAACTAACCTAAACAGAACTGATGAGAGGCTACATCCAGGCAGGGGAATGCTGTGTGGGACAGATTTATCACCAGCACCCTGTTACCTTCGTGACTTGGCTTATCTGAAACAGAAGTTGTCGTCTCGGTTAGTTGGGCCGGGAAGGACTTCAGCACTCTGCCAACCTGATCTCCCTCTACTGTACCTTTTCAGTGAGAAAGCTCAGGAAAGGTTGCAATTAAGGGCTGGAACAGGATGTCAGTCACCTTCATCAGAGCCCTCAGGGAAAGGTGATTTCCTCTCATTGTGTAAGACAAACACTCATCTTTCAAATCAGGTAAACTCCCCAGCCTCCTTCATCCTGAGCCATCCCCTTAGGATGTTCAACCCGACCCCCCCCCCAAAAAAATGGTTCCATTGTCCACAGGAAACAGCTGAGTTACCTGAAAATGAAGGGTCTTCAGGGGCCTTTTCCAGTTTTGTGACTAAATAGCCTTGATTGTGATAATCAATCCAGAAATATTCATAGGATGCCTCTATAAGCAGAAAACCATTCTTTAAATTGCTGGATCATTTGCAAAAATTGCGTGAGCTGAAATAGAAGGCTGTTTTTTTTTTTTTTTTTTTCTCATCTCCCCACTGAGCTGCCTTGGCCCCTGGGCAAGGCAAAGTGTCTGTTTCCATCTTCAGCAGCTTAGCAAATGCTGTACTTCTTCGGCAAACGCTGTCTTTGATGCAAGAGATGGCCGTAGATTGCAAACCGGCCCTGTGCATTGCTAATAGGTATTAATTTAATGAGTCTCAAATTGATAATAGGTAATCTCCTGTGGAAATGAAGAGAATTTGTTATGGATTGCGGTCGTGTCTCCTGATGCACACTCCCGGCTTATTTTATCTTGTAAAAGGCTGGCATAGCCTTCGACAACGTGAAAGAGACAGGAAAGGGGCGGAGCGAAGGACAGGAAGCCAGCGCCTCAGGTCCACCCGCCAGCGAGCTGTGTCTTGCTCCATTGTTCTGTTACCTGCTTTCTCTAGAAGCCTTACAGATTAGCTTTTATAATCCACTTGAAAATGTTTGCTGTTTTTAAAGCAGAGGCAATCTTCGTAGCTTTCAGGCAGAAGGTCATTTTATACAAAATGATCAATCATGTGCGGCAAAGCTTATTTCTTCAGGAACAAAGAAATAATGAAGGCTCTCTTAAAGCTGTTTTTATCTCAAGAAACGATCGTCTAGATAGTTGGTGATTTATAGGTGCCAGTGCTGTTGGAATTGAAAAGTAAAAACATTCGTAACAATGAGGATTACTGAATATCATCAGGCCTTCCGCTGTGACTCTAACTGCAGCGGGGGCCTGGGGGGGAGAGGGGAGGGCGAGTCCTGGCTTGCGCCCTGTTTGATCACATCCATCTCTCTGGGCTCTTCCTGGTGTTCTGCCTCGTGGACTGATGGCCATCCAGTTACCGATGTGGCTAGCTAGCCTTTGTTTCCTTCTCTGAGGACTGGCCGTGTCCAGGGCCCTGCTTGAATTTTTGTCGCCAGAACATTTTCTTACCTGCAGATCTGGTGTGCCGTCTTCCCGCCAGCTGGCGCATTCTTCTAGCACCTGTCTTTCTCCTGGATGCTTCCGCTTTCCCTTCCAAGCTCAGGTGAAATGTCACCTCTGGGCATCTCCCTCCATGCTCCGCAGCGTTGATTGTCATTGATCCCTTCATTTGGAGACTGACGTTCTCTTTCTGTGTTTCCCTCACCCTCTCTAAATCACTTCACAGGGCCAGCCAAATAGCTCAGCAGATTAAAGCACCTGCAAGCAGACACAGGGGCCGGGGGTTCGATCCCGGGCCTGTCAGTGCCAGCCCTACCCCTGGGGCATACTGAGACTGCAGTTGAGACTGGGTATGGTGGTGCTCACCTGTAATCCCAGCTCTTGGGAGGTTGTAAACAGGTGGATCGCTGCTGACTCCGCTCTAGTAGTGAGACCCTGAACACACTGTAGACCCATCCCTAAACATACAAAATTAATTAATTAATTAATTAATTAATTAATAAAATAAATCACCTCAAAATGTTTCCCAGGCCATCATCTATGATGCCACTTGCACAGTGCAGGAAATTGTCTATCAATTGCTTTTGTCTAGCTCCAAAAGCAGCAAAGTTTAATCTCCAACTACAGTGATGGAAACTATACATTCTAAGAACAGAAGGGGAGGGATTCGAAGACCAGCAGCAATGAAAATGTAATTTGAGCCTCTTATTTCTTTAGTATAATGATTCTTAAATGGAAGGTTTCTCACTCTTGATGCAAAATGGAAGTGTTTGAAATTAGTCCCGAGGGGGGAAAAAGATCAATGTCATTTTGCGTGGGCCCTGGGGGATCCTGAATCTTTTGGTATGTCAACTGGTCATCAAGAGGAGTTCATTTTATTTCAGGGATTTGTTGAGCTTGGAATCAATGACCGAGTAGATGTAGGTCTTCCCAGCCCTCGCTTCTGTTGACTGTCACCAGGCCACATCCCCTCCCGGCATGTGGCACATTGCTGAACTGCATTACTTCCAGATATGAGGTGGAACTATGTTCCCGTGAAACTCTAACCTTTGAAACAAGAGTGAAGGAAACTAGGGTAAGAGCAAGAGGGCACATTGTTGCGTTGGCTACAGTTGTGACAGCAATTGCTCTACCCCTTGTTTGGTTATTCTACACATTTAGCTCTTATTGATAGGAAGAGATGATTGTGTAATGTCCAGCACTGGTATTAATGTCAGTTCATGAGCAAGCTCCAAGTTAATCTGTGTTAAGGATTCTAGACTTTCTATAATACAGTTCTACTATCCCCTCGTTGAACGTAAACCTTATTTAAGAAAGAGTTGTGAGTTCATTCTGGAAAAAAAAAATGGCAATAAAAGCCCTTGTATGAGTATTAGATATATTGTTGCAAAATATTAAATAAAATTACTAAACATTAAGTGTTTTGAAATCTTGGTTAAGTTCAGATATCCTGCAATGGTTGATATACTGTGTCAACTTGAGAAGTTTGCAAGCTTAACTAAGTAGCTGAGCAGGCAGTTGTACCTCCTAGGGTGCAGAAGAAGTGGCCTTCCCTCTCTAGGATGGTGTCGGTCATGTCAATTTCAGAGGCTTAGATATTTAATTAAGTGACTCAGCAATAGACCAGGATCCTCGCTTTATAAACCTTCTAAGCCTATTGGAAAGAAGGGCACAGGGGTGATGTGAGGGCAGCCTGCTTACAGTGCAAGGGAGGAGAAGAGACCTGCCCCGTCTTGTCCTCCTTGCTTTGTCTTGTGCCACTTTGACCTGTTGCCCCATGGACCATGCTGTCTTGTCTTAGAGCCAGCTGGTTATGGATCGAAACCTCCACAAACTGTGAGCTGAATAAACTTCCCCCCCTTTAATCTGGGCATCCGGTATTTTGTCCTATTAATGAGAGAAAAGTATCTAAGACATATCTCTTTATAAAAACTTACACAAACCAAAGCTTTTTAATTTTAATAGGAGACGTAAAAATGACTTTTACTTTGCTATTCCGTATATGTGTTTATATCACTGTTTTGCTTTAAGGATTTTCATCCATAATTATCCATCCTATCATTTTAGGGATTTTTTAATTAACCTTTTTCTTTTATACCCAATTTGTTCATTCTAACAGAATCAGTAGGAGTCCAATAGTAAGCTCCTTTGGGTGTATAATCACATTTTCCATACCTTTGCACTTCTCACTATGTATTTCTTTTTTCTCTTCCCTCCCCTTGATAAGCCCTAAATAAATAAATAAATAAATAAAATACAAATAGAACCAGACAATCATTTTCTTCTTCTGATCCCATTTTTAATTTGAATTGGTGTCTGATTTTCCCCGGTCTGGACTGTGACAAAAAGTTTGACCTCTAAAATGTCTTTAACCCTACTTTCGATTTGTGTTTGGGGAGGAGACCGGAGATTGTGCATTCTGTAGTGTCAGATAGATATACGGGGGGTCATGGGAGTAAGAAATAGGGTGTGATTTTCAGTGAACTACGTTAGTACCCCAGTGTTCCCCTCGGCAGCTTTGCCTTCACCATGACCATTAACACTATCTGTGGCCCGTGGCTCTAGCATTTTTTATTTGTAAACATAGCTCTTGTTTGTGTTCATTTTACTGAAAGTTAAGAGTTATATGGGGATGTAAAAAGTCAATGAAAAGTGCATCAGCTTATGAATTGCAGCCTTTGAGCTGGCAAGGGCTCTGTTAGAAAGCTGGGTGTATATTCTGATCATTTTTATTGAGCAAGAAAGTGCTTAACACTAAAGAAAGGGAAATAAACCTGTGGACGGGCTGCTGTTTTCCCTTACCTCGGAGCTCGGCTCTGAAGATTGAGGGCTTCAAAGCCATTCATATTTCCAGTGTTCAATTTTAATTAAAAACCACATTCGCAGTTCTGTAATCCCATGTGCAGATTCAAAAAGAGAATTCATCTAAGAGAAAATTAACTTATTATTATTAAAAGTACCCAGCCTTTCTAATAGATATAATAGAGAAACCATTTTCCCCAGGCTCAGTGGTAGTTCCTTACATAATAACTGAAATATTAGAAAATTTAATGGATTTTCTTGCCTGCAAGTGATAATCAAACTTATTTTTTAAACATACTTAATTTGACTTAGGTGATAAGGATATTTGCCCACAAAAGACATGCTATAGGCTATCATATTTTTATAATATAATACAAAAGCGTCAGAAGTTGAATGGTCTTGACTTTGTTAGATGAAAATCTGTTTATTTTTATTTTATTAATAATAGAAACTTCTATGCTCAGGATTTTCTTTTAGGTAAATTCATGGCATATGGCTTCTCTCTTAGATCATATTTCTTTTAACTGTCCCTCTTACAGACAGAGCTGTTGTTATACAGATTGTTGTGATCCTTGTGTGCAGCAGTCCAGCCTCTTGGGGACAGGGTGGCTTGGGGGCTGGGAGGCCGGGGATGAGGTGCGTGGGGTGTGAGTGGGGTGGGGTTGACATTCTCTTGGAGAATATAGCTCTGTCCTATCTGCCGCTCCATCCCTGTAGGCTCTTCATGGCTGGCTGCGTGAAGGAGCTGCATGTTAGAGAAGACTTCCTCTTTTTTTTTTTTTTTTCCCTGTATTTAGTACAGGGTCTATGGGGTCTTACTACACAGATCGGACTCATAGTGATCCTCCTGTTTTTAGCCTCCCAAACACTGGGATTACAGGCATGCGCCACAATGCCAGTCTCAATGGCCATTTAGAGCGCCCTGGGGGTGAAGCCGGCATGGTTATCAAACCTGGTTCCTGTGTCTGCCTAAGCAGGTGCTGTAGTACACTGAGCTATCTGACCAGTTCTGAGAAGCCCTGCTGTTTGCCTCATGTGAAACGACTGTTAGGTGTAGCTGCTGGTTGATGGTCTTTCTTTGATTCCATATCCTAAAGCTTTGACATGTGGCTGTTTGGAAAATATTTTCACACCAACCAGATATATGTGAGGTGAGTTAAGGTTTAAAAAGGCATGCAGGGGATTGCTCTTGAAAATGATCCTTAAAACTGACCAGCAGCAGTAGATACCCTGTCTTCTCTGCGCCCAGGACAGAAGCCAGTGTCTTGGCCGATCCAAGCAATTTGGATGGTGTTAATGAATTATTTCCATCTTGTGACCTGCTGTGTCCTGTCCTGTATGTGGCATAGTTTGTAATAAAAATGTATTTTGTGTTATGTTGCATAGGGATATGCTATAAGGTATTTGCGAAGCATACGGAGCACCACAGATAAGTACTTACATATATACACACGTATGCATATATAAATAAAAGATTTATATGTGGAATTCATTTCAGGCTGTGCTATGTAGGCATATGTTATATCATATGTTTGACTGTTGGATGTATGTATATATACATATATGTACACATGTAAATGAAATGTTACATATGAAATACATTTCTGTTATACCCTTTTATGATAATTTAGCTTGCATAGTAAAGTTCACTTGCATATTATTTCCATCTTCTTGTCTTATTAATTAGTAAGAAGCATTTTTTTTTTCCTTTTCAAAATATACGTTTTTCAATATTGCCTGTCTTGGTGTTTGTGAAGTTCTATTTTGGACAGTACTTGTGCTTTTTTTTCCTCTGGATTCACAGAGAGTTTAAATGCTCTTAAAGAACTTTTGAAGTTGTTTAAGTAAATAGATGCTTAAATGCATGACTTGTTTTGATAATATAATAGTTCAGATGTGCATAATGTTTATACATACTGTACAATGCTTAGTATGGAACTGATTTTCTGATACAAGCATAAAAATTCTGAATGTATTACAGAGATTAAGAGAATAAGCTCTCAGAAATAAAGATTTCTGCTGTCACTGCCTGTCACTCATCTGTCAGGAGCCTCTTCGGAACACCTGCAGATTGTGCCATGGGATCACAGAAGGCTCTCGAGCCTCATTGACTGGTGTTTGCAGGACCCAGTGCAAAGTGGGGCCCACCATACCCAGTCTCTGCTGGCTATGGCCCAGCAGGCCCCCCGCTTCTCAACTCCATCTTCTTCTTCTTTTTTTTTCTGTAATAACTGGTTGTCTTAAAGTGAAAATATATACAAAGCCAGGTTTTAAAATGATAAAGAAGGTGTTGGTGAGCTCCTTCATTGAGACATGGACTGCAGTAGGGAATAGTGGGGGTCACTCTTGGCCCGTGGTTCTCATGCTTTATCAGCTGTAGGACCACATGGAGGATTTTTAAACCAGCTTACCAGCTCCCCCTGCTAGAGCTTCTGATTTGGTAGGCTTGGGACAGCGTCTGAGAGTTTGCATTTCTAGCAAGTACCCAGGTAAAATCTCCACTGCCAGTAGGGTGCTACCCTTTGACAACCACACGGGACATTTGTCTGTTGATTTGCAACTAGAGTTCATACCAATGTCAGCATTTTTCAAACATGGACTATTAAACCAAAGTCTGTGAGATGGCAAGAAAAAGAGTTGAAGACAACAACAGAGGCAATAAGAATAACTATAGAGAAAATAGAAATGGCTGATATCTATCTATCTGTATTTTAATTAATTAATTTTTTGGAGGCAGGGTCTCACTATGTAGTCCCGGCTGGCCTTGAACTCACAGCAATCCCTCTGCCTCAGTCCCCCTGAGTTCTGGGATTACAGGCATGTGCCCACCCTATTCGGCAGCTGAATTTTCATGTGTACCTCAAGTTTTCCTTTTAGTTTCATGAAATTTCAGGGAAATACTATGAGACTCAATGCATTTTCTGCAATATTTTCTAGCCTATGTTCTCACGATGAGAAGTAGCTTCTTGTTGGCAAATTTAAATTAAAGTAAAAATGACTGGCAGTTGACTATAATTTCCTTTAAATAAAGACACGGCAGGAAATTGTTTTCACGAGAATATGAACTTATTGAATTCAGTCAGCTAAGAAGGACAACAAGAGTTGTGTTCTTATAAATCAGCAGCATGGGTTTAATTTCAGGTGAATGTTCGATTGTGATGTAGATTATATCATAAAATAAACTGATGATCATTATAGAGTAGGACTGGGTGCCAGAAAGGACTGACCTTGAGTGATTGAGGAAATAAAATAAGTGCTCTTTTTCCAAACCAGTGGGGAAGAGCAGTAACCCACGTACAGTTGGCTTCACTTCAACTTGATAAATCTTGACTAAGGGCCTTTGGTACCTAAGGGATGCACAGTTCTAGGTGTGTTTTGGGATGCATCAGGGCCTACAGGGCCAGTTTCTTTGCACTGTTATGAAAATGATGCAGAACATGTATACGTTCACAGATATAAGTGAGCATAAATGCTTATTGGAGAAGTTATCACTGAATGATGGGGACAGAAAATAAATTTTATCACTGATAGAATTTTGTTAAGATTCATTGAGCAAGGGCCGGTGAGGTCGCTCAGTGGACTAAGTGCCAGCTTGGGCAAGCACAGGGACCAGGGTTTGATCCCTGGCACCACATTCCCTGCCTGCTCCAACCCCAGGCACACTGAGTGGGCCACCTAAACCAGGTGTGGTGGTACGCACCTGTAATCCCACTGCTGGGGAGGCTGAATACAGGAGGATCACTATGAGTCAGAGCTGCATAGTAAGATCCTGCACCAAATGCATTAAAAAAAAAGATTCATCCAGCAAACTCACCAGATATCATAGTATATATCATGAGATAATCTGATCTTTTTAGACAAAGGAGAAAACTCTATCTTTCCACGTTATTAGAGTCTGGGCCAGTGCTGTTGACGCTTAGCTATATGGGCCACAGGGGGTTGATTGTATCATTGAAAGTTCTGTTACTGTGATTTTCTGTAAAGACAAAAGATGTTCATGTGTGAGTTTTTTCTCTAAACTCAGAGCCTCATTATTCAAGTTTAATCGCAATACTGGCCCGTCGAGATACCTGAGTGGATTTCAGGCTGTAGTTTGGGAACTCAGGCTCCAAAAGCTTTGCCACGGCTGGCACACAGTGCTGACCCTGCTGCTTTCTGTCTTTCTAGCGTCTTGTGGAGGCTGCAGAAGAGGCGCACCTGAAACACGAATTTGACGCCGACTTACAGGTAACTGACTAACCTGGATTAGGTTGTTTTGCATATGTGAATGGCTGGGAGACAATGGCTTCAGAGGGAAGGGTCCAGAGTTGGAATAAACATGCCCCCTTCTCATTGGGGCAGGATGGCAGCCCTCAACTTTTCCCCTAGGGGCTGCTGTCATGGGTGACGTCACACACTCACATGGGTGGAACCAGATCCCAAGGAACTTTTTCCCCCAGTGTTAGGGTTGGGGTTCGATCATTCACTTGACAGTAATTATCAGAACTCTTACTGGTAAATCGACAAAATAGCAGTTCATATGCAAACCGTCTTCCCTGGCTGAATATTGATATACATGTGACTGGGAACAATGTCGTAATGGACCTAATCTCTGATAGGTTGCCAAAAATTAACAATATTATGTGTCAAACTTAATTCCTTTCTGTATCTAGGCTTTGAGCGGCTATTTAATAAATTTCTTGTGGTACATTTTGTGCTGATCATGCTTGGTTTAAATACTGATGTGTGTAGAAATCAATAAAGGCAGTAAATCAGTGGAATAATACTTCTAAGTTTTGGGGGATGCTTGCAGAAGGAACTTTTGTCTAAGCTGTCATGTTGAGTTTTGTGGCTTTTCACTACTAAGAAAACAGAAGGACTCAGTGTTTAAGTCTGGACTTCACTAGAACAAATCCTTTTTGGTGGCATGTGGTCATAATTAGGAAATGTTATATATTTTGCTGTTTTCATTTGTACGGAAAAGATGAAGGCAGTTATAAAACTTCAAGGCCAAAGCGTGATGGAAAAAAACAAAGATGGGCTTTGGCTGTGTCTCTGTCCCCCAGATGCGCCTCTTCTCATCGCTTCCGTCACATTTTCATCCTTGTGGATAGAAGAATACAGACTTAAGTGGGGTGATTCGGGAAACTTTCATGTGGGGAATATATTTAGATAGGTGTGGTTAGGTTAAGAGAAAGCAACACAGGACAGTCTCATGTGGAAGGAACAAGTGGTGGTCGCATGCCCTGGAGCTAGCCATACTTGTGGCACAAGAAGAGAGAATGACCACCTGGAAAGGGCATTTGGTGGAGTCATTCGTGGTAAGCATGTGAGACAGGAATGTGGCAGCGAGGCAGCTTAGAACCCTCTCCTGCTTTCTTACCTCTTCCCCATCATTACAGAATCCAATTGTTGTGCAATCCATGCTGTCCAGTTTTGAGTTCGTGGGCGGCGTGGAGAAGCTAAAGAATGGGTTGGGAGGCTGAAGATCATCTAGTCCACAATTGAAGGGTCATTTTCAGGTATAACATCCAATCTTCTAGTTAGGGTTTTACTGTTCTGTCGTTGCTGGGACAAATACCCGCCACACAAGCTTAGGGGAGGAAAAGTTTATTTAGCTCACAGTTCTTGGAGGTTTCAAGATGCTGCCCCTGCTTTATAGGGACTGGAGGAGGGGCTGGGGCGCTGCTGTGTCCAGGAGGATCTGCTCCATACCTCTGCGCAAAACTGCTGCCTGGGGGTGGCATGCACTCTGACAGCACGTGCTGTCAGTTTAAGGGTTAGCGCCTCTCTTGGCCATCCCCCCTCAAGCCCCGCCCCTAGAGCCTGCGTGCTTCACAGCCCCGCCACTCAAGCCTTGTGCTTGACAGCCCCATGATTTACATGAGGCTTTGGGGGGACAACTAGCTACAAACCACAACATTCCACCCCTGGACCCCCAAAGACTCATGTACATCCTTTTCTGCAGAAGGCATTTTAGTCCATCTCTAAGAGTTGCCAAAGTCCCAACAGTTTCAGCATTGCTGAAAAGTCCAAGTCCCAAGTTTCCTCCAAGATCCATGGCAAACTCTCAACTGTGAGCACCTACACAAATGAAACGTTACATACACCGAACATTCAAAGGCAGAAGATAAACATTGCCCTTCCAAAAGATATACACAGGAGGACTCAAACCACTGGGGCCAAAACAAGTCCAAAATCCAGCAGGGCAAACATTAAGTCCTATAGTTCCATGTGGAATATCTGAAGCAATCTGTGGCAAATTGTGAGCTCCATGTGGCTCTACCCCTTGGCACTCTTGGTGGTAGCTCCCATAGCTTCTCTCTTAGGCTGGCTGTGCTCCCTCTGTGCAGTTTTCCTTTGATGATCCACGTTCCTGGCTTTTCCAAACTTCTGGGGTTTCCATGGAGTAGGCTTCTCACTCATAGCTTCACCCATTGCTCTCCCTGGGGCACACTGCCTGCCCTGTCAGGCCTTCTTCTGAAATCGAGGTGGAAGCCTTCTTACCCTCAGAATTCCTGTATTGTGCATGCACCTAAAACCAGTGCCACAAGAATGATGCCAAGGTCTGCTGCCAGCTGGAGCAGTAGCCAGGCTTCCTTCTCTCTTACCTGTAGGAGTCAAGTAACTGGATTTCTGGACAAATTCTCTATGCCGGTGCTATTCTGTAGTCTGCTGTGGCTGCTGCCTCCATTCTGGAACCTGGCGTGGCCACTGCCTCCATTCTGGAATGTGGGGCTCTGTGGCTTTCTCCTCAAAGCAAAGGCCCTCGCCCTTGCTATTCTGAGGCTGCAAAGGGTAAGAAACCGCCAGCTCCTGTGATGCCCTCAGGACATCTTTTCTGTTCTCCTGTTCCTCCTGGGCAATGGAGATCTGAGCTCCATTTTTGCAGTCCGCAGCCTCCCTGGCACTTTCTTTCTGGCCAAACTCACAACATTTTAAATCATTCTGCTGGGCTCTTTGCTCTTCGTTCTCACCGTAAATCTGACTAAGAGCCCCAGCGATAACCATGCCACTGCCCTAATATTCTCCTGCTTTGAAATTTCCTTTAAAAGATTCATTAGTCCTCCATGTTTAATTTCAATCTCAGGCAAAGTCTCTGGACATGGGAAAAATTCTGCCAAAGTTTGGGCCAAACCAAAACACAAATGATCTGTAGTCCAACAGCCAATGCAGTCCTTTTTCCCAGCAGAAACCTCCCCAGCCTGGTCTTTACAGGTCGACTTTTCATCAGTCTTCTGGTCTGAGCTCTGAGCAGAACCTCTCCTACAGAAGTGCCGCTAGTGTTCCAGCGCTGTACTCACAGGCTGCATCACCGGATCTTTCCTATTTCTTCCTATAAGCCATTCCCAAAAGGTTGTTATCTACATGGTCAGGTATAGCCACAGCAACGACCCCACTCTTCTGGTACCAAATTCTGTTTTAGTCACTATTCTATCGTTGCTGAGACAAATACCTGCCACACAAGCTTAGGGGAGGAAAAGTTTATTTAGCTCACAGTTCCTGGAGGTTTCAAGATGCTGCCCACGCTTTATAGGGACTGGAGGAGGGTTCGAGGTGTGCCATGTCCAGGATGATCTGCTCCATACCTCTGCGCAAAACCGATGCCTTGGGGGTGGGCACTCTGATAGCACGTGCTGTTAGTTTAATGGTTAGCACCTCTCTTGGCCACGCCCCCTCAAGCCCCGCCCTTAGAGCCTGTGCACTTGACAGCCCCACCACTCAAGCCATGTGCTTGACAGCCCCATGATTTACATGGGGCTTTGGGGGGACAACTAGCTACAAACCACAACACCCAATATAGGAAACAAACAGAGCCAGAAATGTAACTGAAGATTGGGGATTGCAGAGGGAGGTGCCGAAGTGCCAGGGGTTGTAGGTACCACTAGGAGAGGCATGGGAAACTGGTCCAGATGTCTGAGCAGTGCTCTAAGACAGAGGGCAGAGGATGGAAGCAGCCTCTGAAAATAGCAAGAAGTGATTTTCCTTCTAGTGCCCATCCGTATTCACAAGGCAGCTCCACAAAGACAGAGGGGCTATTTCCTGGCCATGTCTGTCCTTAGTGAGTCTCAGCTTCAAGGGTTGTGGACTTCCTGGAGTGGGCCGGAGGGTTTCTGTGGAAGCAACGGGGAGCCCTCTTGCAAATGTGCAGCTCATTCTGGCTCCTTGCATCCACTACCAGAGACTATGCCGTGTTCCTGGGATCTCCTAGCTCTGTTTCCTAGTGCCCTGGTGGTAAATGACAGGAACTCAACCTAAATCACAGTATGACAGTGAATAAAATAATCCTCATATCTACCCTGATAATAGATAGGAAAGGATCAATGCACTAATAAATGAGGATAGAAAGTGCTCACAGTAAAAAGGTAACTAATACCTATGTAAGAAATGATAAGAGCTCAAAAATCCTGGTAAGGGCTGGGGAGATGGCTCAGTGATCTAAGCACCTGCGTGGCCGCGCAAAGCCGTGGGTTCAATCCTAGGTACCGCATGCCGTGCCGTCTCCACATTGTACTGGCCACTGAAACCGGGCACGGTGGCATGAACCTACAATCCCTTCTCTGGGGAGGCTGAGACAGGAGGATCAGTATGAGCCCAATCTGGGTAGCGAGACCCCATACCAAATAAATAAATAAATAAATAAATAAATAAATATTTTTTTTTAAAATCATGGTAATAATTACTTCAGGGAAGGAACTTTAGTTGTGCCGAAGGTGGGAGGAGACATTTGAAGAACTCACTGAGAGTTTCCAAGTATCTGCCCACAAATTATTCAGTTGCAGAAGGAAAAATAGCATCTTGGCAGTGTGGAAACCTGGCAGACTTCACCTCAAAAAGGTGATCAGTGTCACCAATAATGAAACAAAGTGACCACAGAGTGACTCCTGTTATGATGACTTGGAAAGATACAGTGTCACTTACATCGAAATACTGCTTAAAAGATATAACCTGGATCTCACCATGACGCAAACAGCTCTAAAGTGCAGAACATTCTCCAAAGTCGCTGGCTAAACTTTTCTTTAAAATTGTCAAGGACAGAGAAACACTGAGGCCTTGTTCTAAATTTAAAGAGATTAAGGATATTGGACAGTTGTGATCTTGAACCAAAAAGAAAAATTTAAATGTGGACTGTCCATTAAATAACCACGTTATATCAATGTTATGTTACCTGCTTTTGGTCCCTATTCTGTAATTATGCTAGAGAATAGCCTTATTATAATTTTCTGGATAAAACATTTAGATTCATTGGCCCAGGGATTACATAAATTTACAGGAGTGAGAAATAGTGTTTAAAATAAGGACTGCGTCTGAATGTATGTATTACGTATGTGTGTATTTGAGACAGGGTCTCACTCTATAATTTAGGCTGGCCTTGAACTCACTGTGTAGCTCATGCTGGTCTTGAACTCACAGAGATCCTCTTGCCTCAATCTCCCAAATGTTGAGATTATAGGCATGTGCCACCACGTCCAACTGAAAATCATCTATTTATGACTGCAGATCAGTTTTCTAAGCAGAGGTGATCTGAGACATGGGAGAAGATAGTGTGATTAACTTTAGCAGATTATTTGTCCTGCAGCAGAGGAAAATGTTCAACTAATGGAAAGACACACACTTTTTCTCTTTGCTTCTCTGAAGCCGTTGTTACCCCGCAAGAGTGTTCCCGCTCCCTATTATTGAAGTTTTACAATAAAATTCTGGTGTCACACAATTGATTTCCCCTTGTCAGTATGTTGCTGTGAACACAAATGAAAACACCGGAGTGTCTCTTGAAGAAAAAGTAGATATCCAGAAAAGAAGCCACTCATTTTTGTTCTCTGGGGAACAAGAGAGGAGCTGTCTAGTATGTTTTTCTCATTCGCCCTTTTTAAGCACGAACAGAAAACTATCAGAGGGTGTGATTATGATCCAAACACAGAAGGTGATGTGCAGCCTGTCCATGTCCCCGAGTGTCATCTACATTCTGGACCATGGAGCTCAGTGCAGCCTTGGGGTCAGTAGGTTTCCTGTGCACTTTCGTGGAAACCTGTAAAGGAAGGCCTTTCAGCAATGGATGTGCATGGAGGATCCCGTCCCTGCTTAGATAAAGGTTTCGAAGTCGCTGAAGCTTCGAAGCTATTAAGCTCAAGTCGGTTAACAGCTCGGGCGTGAGCCGCTATTACTGAGGTAGCTGGCCCGTGCAGGGCTCTGAGTTTATTGCCCTGATGGTCCATTAGAGCTGATCAATTGTTAATCTGGGTGCTTCTGACCTCAGAGCAACCCCTGACAGAGGACCGTTCCTGTCAAAAAAAATTCAGGCTACCATCTGCTCCCATGAAATAATGCTGAGGAGGACCCTGCACCCTTAGCTCGGGAAGAGCAGAGGAGCTGGCATCTCTTCTTATGGGGGAAAACAGAAGTGTTTTTGTAAAATTTCCTGAAGTGTGTACCTTCGCTTTCATGGGTTTTATCTTCCCTGTTCCCCAAGCAAAGACGATAGGGTGCATCTGCCCTCCTGGCACTCCAGATCCATCTTCTCATCACTAAAACATGCATGTGCTTAGAAGTGGAGACTTTTTCATTGGTAGAGCACCCGATTACCAAAAATAAGTTACGTCTTCCTCTCACTGGGAGGCTGTTATCTCTGGCTTTAGGTGTTAGCCCTTCACAAAACCTTTATTGGAGCAAGAGGAAAACATGCAGCCTCTGCTGGGTACGGTGTGCATGCATGAAACAACACAGAGTATTTGGAAATCAAGCCCCCTGCCTGGCAAGCACAAGGTCCTGAGTTCAATTCCTGGTACCAGAAAAAGAAATCGAGACTGCATGCCTAGTCTCTGGTGGCTGCTTAACTTCCTATGGACACTGGTGCCAGGGCAGTCCCCTA
>PVKN010016911.1:0-17620 GCA_004027915.1 Capromys pilorides | reverse complement strand
GGAGGGAGGGAGGGGCAGGCCTAGGGAAATAGCTCAGTGGAATAAACGCTTGCCTGGCAAGCTCAAGGGCCTGAGTTCAATCCCCAGTCCCACACAAAAAAAAAGATTTCATGGGATTTTTGGGGAGCTGGGAAGATAGCTCCATGGCACAAGTGCCTGACTGGCAAGTGCAAGGTCATGAGTTTGAACCTGGTCCCACGAAAGAAAGAAAAAAGCTGATGTGGGCTGGCAAGGTAGCTCTACAGACTAAGCACCTGCATAGGTAAGTTCAGGGGCCAGGGTTTGATCCTGGGTCCTGCATGCCATGCCGGCCCTGCCCCCTGGCACACTGAGCCTTTAACTGAGTCTGGGCATGGTGGCACAAGCCTGTAATCCCAGTGCTGGGGAGGCTGAGACCAGGAAGATCACTATGAGTCTAAGCTGTGTAGTGAGAGCCTGTACCAAATACATTAATTAAAAAAATAAAGAAAAAAGCTGAAAATTGTACAAAATACAATTTTCCAGTGTGGCTGGGCCATTTTTGTGTGACTTCAAATATGTATTTATGGTTATGAAAAAAGAACCTAAATCCCTACATAGTACCATACTCAAATATAACAAGATGAAATGGCAACCCAAGTTTAAGTGCTAAAATATAGAACTTATGAAAGGACCAGGGACATAGCTCAGAAGCATAAATGTTTGATTCCCAGTACTAAATAAATCAAATAAAATTTCAGAATATATTTATGACTTAGAGAAATTAAAGTTTTCTCTCTTTTTTTTGGTTGGACCTGGGTTCGAACTCATGACCTTATACTTGCCAGGCAGGCACTTGTGCCACAGAGCTATCTCCCCAGCCCCAGTTTTCTTAGGTTCTTTTTTTTTTTTTTAATTTTTATTTATTTGTTTGCTTGTTGTGTTTGTTTGTTTCTTTATTTATTTATTTTGTGGCTGGCTCAGCCTGCCCTGAGGGTGGGGCTGGCACAGCATGTGGTGCTGGGGATCAAACTGTGGTCCCTGCGGTTGCTAAGCTTTCCTAAGCAGGCATTTTAGACCACTGAAGCGTCTCGCTGGCCTCACACCTGGCTATTTTAATACATTTTATTTTATTTTATTTTTTGTCTTTTTGAGACAGGATCTCACTATGCAGTTCAGGCTGGCCTTGACTTCACTGTTGTAGCCCAGGTTGATCTCGAACTCACACAATCCTCCTACCTCAGCCTCTTAAGTGCTGGGATGACAGCCGTGTGCCACCACGCCCAGATTAAAAAAAAAAAATACAAATGCCTATAATCCCAGAACTCTGGGAGGCTGAGGCAGTAGGATGGGAAGTTTGTGCCTATCCTGGACAATTTAGCTACTTATTGAGATCTCATCTCACAATATGGGGCCAGCGAGACAGGTACGTGGTCTAAAGAGCCTGCTTAGGGCAAGCTTAGGCAACCGCAGGGACTGTGGTTCAATCCCTGGCACCACATGCTGCCCCAGGGCAGGCTGAGCAGGCCATTAAAGGAAAAAAAAAAAAAAGAATTCACGCTTAAGACTTCAGGAACATGAACGTGAACTCACGTTACAGGACATCTGATCTGGCTCTTCCCCTATTTACTATCTACATAAAAGACGCCGCCTTCACTGATCCATTTACGTCTTCCTGGTTTTGCCCCTTGGGGACTCCAGGGCCTCGTGGCTTGCTGTGTGCCTGCTGCAGGAGCCCGTCTGCAGCCTGATCAGCGCCACTGTGTTTCTCTCTCTCCATGCTGCCCTTTGACTTGTGTTTTGCTGTCCTCCAAGTTTTCTTGGGTCACTTCCTGTATTACCTTGGGCACCAGTAACGAGAAGACAGATGGGCGAAACTTTTAGAACCAAAGGCCCAAGACTATGTCCTGAGCACCTGTGACCTCCCTGGCCCTGATCTGCCAGCCCAAAGAGGGCGTCTCCCTCGCTGCTGCCCACCCTGACTGTATCCCCTTCCCGCGGGCACCTCAGCACTCTTTTTGACTTAGGTCGCCAGACCTCTGTCTGTCCCACTGGGCCGCCCTGAGGACAGAACTCAACCTGGGGACAGATGACACAGCCTGGGTATGGGTTTTCCAGGAGTCCGAGTTCTACTTCTGTCGCTCCGGAGCCCCTGTGGACAATGTCCTCTGAACCTGCCTAGGAGTAGGCTTCCACACGCCGGCAGTGTTTGCTCTGTGTGTCAGGACCATACTTGTCACTGGTAGAGCTTCATGGTGCCATTCTCACCCCGACATTGCTTTTTGTGGTTGGTGTGGGCTGTGGGATGCGGTACTGTGGCTCAGGCCCATCCTGAGGCCTCAGAACTAGGAAGCCAATGGCATGTCAACTGGAGGCCAAAACCTCCTCATCACCTAGGATGGGCCCTCCCGGGTGCTTCTTGAGTTCCAGGGTCTCGCAAGGCTGGAGCCAGGCAAAGCGTTTGGTTTCAGGTATGGTTCTTGCCAGGCCCCCAGCCAACTGAATGGCGGGTCTCATGTTGGGGGCCGAACTTCCTCTTCTCAGACTCCAGGCTAAGCTCCCGGATGTGCCCTTGAGGATGCACCCCAAAGTCATCCCGTCAAGTGAACGCCTGCAGTCCACCGAGACCCTGAGAGCCCAGATGTGTGGGAAGTCTCCCACTGGCACATACGCCTCCCTGTCACTCTGTGAAAGCAGGAACCCTTATAACTAAATCTCTTCCCTCAAAGCATGCGTGTTTATGCCCTGCAGCACTGTCTTCAAACAATTCAAATATGGGCAGGAAGCCTCCAGGAGAGCTGTGTGTTTGGTCTTGGCTTGGCCACTCTAGTGACAGAGGAGGCATCTGCAGGGCCTTACAGCAGTGTTCTGTAGTGGTATCCACTGTATTTAGGCAGGACCTTGCTATGTAATCAGGCTGGACTCGAACTGGTTGTGTAGCCTAGACTGGCTGGGAACACAGTCATGTGCCTTATCTTTATGTGCTAGAATTACAGGTGTGCATCACCACCCCCAACCTTCCTTTGTTTCTTTCCTTTTCTCTCTCTCTCTCTTTTTTTTTTTTTTTTTTTTTTTTTTTTTTTTTTTTTTTTTTTTTTTTTTTTTTTTTTTTTTTTTTTTTTTGTCTTTTTGAGACAGGGTCTTGCTATGCAGTTCAAGCTGGCCTTGAGCTCACTTTTGTAGTCCAGTTTGATCTTGAACTCACACCAATCCTCCTGCCTTAGCCTCCCAAGTGCTGGAATTACAGGTGTGAGCCACCATGCCCAGCTGTCTCTCTTCTTTTTTTTGTGGGACCAGGGTTCAAATTCATGACCTTACACTTGCCAGGCAGGCACTTGTGCCAGGGAGCTATCTCCCCAGCACCACCCTCTTTCTTTTCTTTCTTTCTTTCTTTCTTTCTTTCTTTCTTTCTTTCTTTCTTTCTTTCTGTCTTTCTTTCTTTCTTTCTGGGGGCTTGCGGGTTACCTCAGTGGTTTAAGTGCCTGTGTGGGCAATCCAGTCAGGTATAGGGGACATTGGTTTGATCCTCTTTCTTTTTTTTGTCTTTTTGAGACAGGGTCTCACTATGCAGTTCAGGCTGGCCTTGAGCTCACTTTTGTAGCTCAGGCTGGTCTCGAACTCGCACTGATCCTCCTGCCTCAGCCTCCCAAGTGCTGGGATTACAGGCATGCGCCTCCATACCTAGCTTGTTGTCTGTTCTTTCTTTCCTGAGGCTTGAAATCCAGAGCCTTTGCTACCACCCCCACCCCCTTTAGAGTTACTGATTGATTGAAAGCCTTGCTAAGTCACTAAGTTGCCCAGGTTGGGCTTGAATTTGTCTCTGCCTCCCAGGATGCTAGGACTGTAGGTGTGTGCCACTACATCGGGCCGTAATGTATATTTTGCCTAATATTCCACCATTCAGTTTTAACTCACAAAAATTGTCTTGTGACTTGTTTTTTTTTTTTTTAAATTTTATTTGTTTATTTATTTGTTTGCTTGTTGTGTTTGTTTGTTTCTTTATTTATTCATTTTGTGGCTGGCTCAGCCTGCCCTGGTGGTGGCGCTGGCGCAGCATGTGGTGCCGGGGATCGAACTGCAGTCCCTGCAGTTGCCTGAGCCCTCCTAAGCAGGCGCTTTAGACCACTGAACCATCTCGCCAGCCCCTTGTGACTTGTTTTGTTTTTGTTTTCTGCGACAGGTTCTTACTGTGTAATCCAGGCTAGCTTTGAATTCATAGCACTCCTCCTGCCTCAGCCTCTCAAGTGCCGGAATTACAGGTGCGCGCCATCCCACCTGGCAAAAACTTGGCTTTTCAACCACATAACTGCACCAAAACTGTTCCTGTCAAGAGCACTAATAATAATAAAAAAAAAATCATGATATTCATAGCTAAATCTAGTTGTTCTCTCAGCTGACTGTGTGGAAATCAGATAACTCTGTCACACATTAAAATAAAGATAAATTCAGTTAGCAGAAAAGACATTAATGTTTAACTCCCTTGTACAGACATCCTAAGGCCTACATAGATAGCATTGTTCACACTCTTTCTGCCCTCTAAGCATGACTATTCCTCTTGCTGCCACTGTAGGTCGACTGGTTTTCCTAAGCACAGTATCAGTCTCCCTTTCTCCCACCTTTCGAGTAACCTTTTTGGTGTTTGCCAATTTCTGATAAATGTTACCTTTCCCCTCCTTGCTCAGCGCCAAATGTTTGCTCTCCCAAGCTGCGTGGCAAGAAGTCCTTGTGGGTCCAGTGAGGTAGCTCAGGGGACTAAAGCACCTGCTTATGCAAGTGCGGGGACCGAAGTTCTATCCCTGGTACCGCATGCAGTGCCAGCCCAGGGAGGGCCGAGCCAGCCACAGAGTCCTGGCGTGGGGGGCGCACGCCTATGATCTCAGTGCTGGGAGGTGGAAAGCAGGAGGATCACAGGAGTCTGGGCTCTGTGGTGAGACCCTGCAACAACCAAAGGCATTAAAAAAGTCCTTGTGCTGCTGTGCCACATCTGGCAAGCCTTGGAATGGGTCTTTGGGTTGCTCACGTGAATAAAGAAGATCCTTTTTTTTTTTTTTGGTACCAGGGATTGAACTCAGGACCTTGGAGTTTGCATGACCAGGCAAGCATTTATTCTACTGAGCTATCTCCCTTGCCCAGGAAGATCCTTTTTACTGAGTGATTGCAGTACAGGAGACTCAACTCAGGGCCATCACACTGTGGTACGTGCTTAGCTTCTTTCTTTCTTTCTTTCTTCCAACAGGTTTTCATTGTGCAAATCACAAAGGGCTTGACATCAGTATGTAGCCCAGGTGGGCCTTGAACTCTCAATCTACTTGCCTCAGCCTCCCAAGTGCTTGGATTTTATAGGCCAGGCCTGCACCACCATACCCAGCTCTTAAAATTGGGGACAGAACCTTGTTAAACTACCCACACCAGGCTCCTACTTGCAGTCTTCTTGCCTCGTCCTCCCAGTAGGCTTGGATTACATACCTGTGCCACTCCACCTGGCTAGAACCTATTATTATTATTATTATTATTATTATTATTATTATTAGCAGTACTGGGCATTGAACTCAGGAACTTGCACTTGCCAAGCAAGTGCTTATTCTGCTGAGCTATCTCCCCAGCCCTAGAACGTTTTATTTATTTTTTTATAGTAGTAAATAACTTTTTTTTTTTTTTTTTAATTTTATTTATTTATTTGTTTGCTTGTTGTGTTTGTTTTGTTTCTTTATTTATTTTGTGGCTGGCTCAGCCTGCCCTGGTGGTGGGGGCTGGCGCAGCATGTTGTGCCGGGGATCGAACCGCAGTCCCTGCAGTTGCCTGAGCTTTCCTAAGCAGGCGCTTTAGACCACTGAACCATCTCGCCGGCCCCTTTTTTTTTTTTTTTTTTTTTTTTTAATTTTATTTATTTATAAATAACTTTTTAAAAGACTTTATTTATTTATGTTATGGCCAGCTCAGCCTGCCTTGGGGATGGTGCCAGGGATTGAGTCATGGTCCCTGGGGTTGCCTAAGCTTGCTTAAGCAGGTGCTTTAGATGACTGAGCTATCTCGCCAGCCCTAGAACCTTTTATTTTAAAGACCTCATGTCCTTTCTCAGGTATGGTGGCTTGTACCTGTGTCCTAACAGGGGGAAGCGGGAGGCTGAGTCAGCAATTCAAGTCCACACTGACAATGTGGGAAGACCCTAGTTCAGGACATCCTTAGGGGTGGGGGTGGGGGGCACTGGGGATTGAACTCTGGACCCTACACTTGCAGGGCAAGTACTTATGCTACTGAGCAACCTCCCCAGCCCAAGACTCTAATTCAGAAGAGGAGTGAGAAAAAAAAAGGAAAGAGAGGAGAGGGACTGTAGGAGGTAACTCAGTTTTAAAGCACTTGCAGGCTGGAGAGATAGCTCAGTGGTCCAAGCACCTGCCTGGTAAGTGCAAGGACTTGGGTTCAATCCCTGGTACCTCATGCCATGCCCACCATGAAAACAGGGCATGATGGCGCATGCCTGTAATCCCAGCATGTGGTGGGGCTGAGACAGTGTAGTGAGTCTGAGCTGTGTAGTGTGACCCTGTACCAAACACGTAAATAAATAAGTAAATGATTTTTAAAGTACATGCTTCCAGGCATGGTAGTGAGAGGCTGAACCAGGAAGATTGCTGTGAGTTCAAGGCCAGCCTAGGCTACACAATAAAACCCCATCTCAAATACAAAACAAAACCAAAATTCAAAGAGCTGTCTGAGAGCCTCATCAGGACCACACTAAGCTGAAGCCTCTGCAGCTTTCTCTTGATAGAACCAGGAGCAAAGATAAAGAACAGAAGAAGGCGTTCACGTCCTCACGTAGGGGTTGGGAAACAGCAGGGGAAGGCCGGGGACCCAGCCTTAGCCATGGGCGTGGGCTTTGATCCTTCCTAGACTTGCAGCCCTGTGGGCTGCTCAGTCTCTGACCACACATCTGGGAGGTTTGAGCCATATGATGGCTCCAAAGACCCTTACCTCTAGGCATCCATTTTGTACTTACCCCCACGACTTTTTTTTGAGACAAGATCTTTTCATACGGTTAAAAAAAAAAAAAAAAAATGTTCTGGTTGGTTTTGAACTGTGTAGCCCAGGTTTGCCTCGAGCTCAAGGAGATCCTCCTTCCTCAGCCTCCTGAGTGCAGGGATTACAGGCATGCGCCACTACACCTACCTGCTGGTGGTTCTGAGTGTCGAAGTATGGGCTGTGGACAGCTGGGCTCACCAGCCCTTGGCAGAGGCACTGCCCCTCTGGCACCCTGGAGCCTCCTTCCACCCCTGCCTCTCCTCCCTTTCCTGGGAATGGAACCCAGGGCCTTCCCAGTGAACTCTATCCCTGAGCCTTTTTACATCCTTTGAGACAGGCTCTTGCTTAATTGCTACGTTGTCCAGGCTGGGCTGGAATTTGATCCTCCTGCCTCAGCCTCCCAGAGTGCTGGAATGATGGGTCTTTGCACCATATCCAGCGTCAGGGACTGCCTTTGCTGAGTTCAGTGGTCACGTGGTCAGCAGTGCAGCTGCGAAGACACCTGTAGTCCTACTAGAGCCCTGCCGGACCTGGCATCACCATCGGCAGTGTAGTTGCTCCAGGCCGCCGGCCCCTCCCCGTACCTGCTCCTGCCTGAGCTGTAGTTGCTCCTCCTCCCTGCACACAGCTGCGCCCCCTTCAGAGCTCTAAATCTGTTTGGGTGGAGGAGCTGCCTGTCAAAGTTTGTGCTTCCCCGCATGAGCTTACGCTTTATCATTCCTCGCTCAGCTTGCTTATATCTTATATTTTTATCTTTGTGTGAAGATTTTCAGGGTGTTTTGTTTTTTGGGGGGAGGGTGTTGTTTTGTTTTTAAAATGGTACTGAGGACCCAGCACCCAGGTTCTTAGAGCTCAATCTACACATCAAGTTCACTATAACCGTCTTCATACTCGTCCCCTGGTAGTTAGATTATTCTGCCTCCAACTTTATCACTTTTATTTTTTTAAAATGTATTCGGTACAGGGTCTCACTATGCAGCTGGAACTCATAGTGATACTACTGTTTTCAGCCTCCCCAGCTCTGGGATTACAGGAGTGCACCGCCACGCCCGGTCTCAGTAGCCTGCACCGCGGCACACAGTACCAAGAATCGAACCCCGGTCCCTGTGCGTGCCTCAGAAGGTGCTCAGTCTGCTGAGCTATCTTGCCAGCCCTTCCAAATTTGGAGGTGGGTCTTACCTCACCTGTGTAGACGATAAACCCACAAAAGGAAGTGCCTGTCTATTGCCTTTACTCTCAGGACATAAGTGGTGTTTAAGTAGCTGTCTGGGTGCCACCAGAGGATGAAACCACGCATGGATCCCGAGCCAACAGCCAAGCATATCAGCCCAGCTAGGTGGGTCTGTAATCCCAAAGTTTGGCAGCTTGATGGATGAGGATCGCTCAAGTGGTCCCTGGGGAATCTGGTTCAGCTTTGAGTTTCCAAAAAAAAAAAAAAAGCGGGGGCGGGACAAGGCAGGGCAGAGCAGAGCCAGCAACAAAGCAGCCCTTGGAGAGTCGCTTCAGACTCGGGAAAATAACGAGAAAGAGGAGGAAGGTGGATTTGAAGGGAAAATCGGAGCCCTCGAAGAAGGCGAAGTGGTGCACTTCAACGAAAAAAAGGGCAGTCTGCACTTTCTCCCTAGCTCCCAGCTGTGGGAGAAAGGAAGACGGAATCCAGGGACCCAGCACCATCTCCGGGAGGTGGGCACTGGCTAGGGGGGAGTGTCTGGCCGAGGGGGAGGGGCTATCACAGGGGCTGCCGACAATGATGCAGACAGAAACGATGAGGGGCAATCCTGATCAATAACCACTGCGAGTCCAGCGATGGCAAAGCCCCAAAGTTTCATATCCCTCAGTGCTGTGTTGCAAGACGGCGTCCCTTAGGCTGCATCCGGAGTGTGACGCTGGGACTCGGGGTGCAATGCTAGGCTCCAGGGCATTAGGCTAAGAGCAAGCGCTACCTGCCCTTAATAGCCTGGCAAGGTACACGGGATGAAAGAGCTGTGTTTGCCCCTTGCTTTGCTATCTTTTTTTTCTGCCAAGAGCTGTTCACGTGTTAAGCAATTGTCTCTTCAATGAGAAAATAAAGGTCTTTTCAGGTAACCTGCATATGCTCTGCTAGTTTTATTTTTTATTTTATTTAATTTTATTTTTGCGGTACTAGGGCTTGAACGCAGAACCTTCTACTGAGCTACCTCCCCAGCCCTGTTCTGCTGGTTTTATGTACAAAGATCTAAACACTTGGTTCAGGGTCGAGACAGGCAACAGGCAGCTCAGCCAGGATTAGAGCTGCTGGTGTTACAGGAAGCACAGAAATGAGCCTGTGAGATGTACATTTAGAACTTTTATTTCAAAACCAAGAACCACAGTAACATTAATAGTAGAAAACCATGTGGAAATATTTACAGCCTGGTCACTGAGAAATGGGAACTCTACCCTGCATTACCAACCAGGCAGAAGAGGTGGGGCATGAGGACTGAGGACTCACCCTCTACAGGGAAGCCCCACCCCCGGCGACAGTGCTCATCCAAGGCCCGGTGACCAGGGAATGGTGGGAACCAAGGACTGCAACATTGTGTCTGCCCAGGAGGGTCTGAAATGTGTGAGCACCAAGGAGGGGAAGAGCTGTGCAGGCTAGGGCAGAGAACTGGGGGGCGCGGATGACTGCAGAGATGCCCTGCTGCCGCCCAGCTCTCCGAACCCCTCCTATTAGAAAGTCTCACCACTTCCTCTGCCTGCAGCCTCTCTCAAACCCTCAGCCAGCCCCATGTTCTCCCCTTCCCCCTCCACCTCAGCTGAGGAGGGAGGTGGCTCTGGGGCAAATGCCACCCAGCAGAGGCAGTGTTGCTTCTACACACAGGGGTGGGTTTAGTACATTCTAGGCAGGAGGTGACAGCAACACCGGAAGCAAGTGGGCTATGGACGACTTCCACCCGAGCAATGTGACAGAGCCACATGCCTTCTCTCTCTCCAGGTGTCCTTTACTCCTGTCTCACATGTGTCCCTCAGAGGGCACCTCGTGGATGTCACAGTAACATGGACCAAGAGTGACCTGGTTTGGTAACAGACACGGACTAGCAAGCCCTGACCCTACAGTCACAGCACACTTAAAGCTCAGAACAATCGTTCAGGAAAAATCCTATCCCAGAGCTGAGGTCACAGATTCCAAATTATCCATGAGGATTCTCCTCAGAATTCCTTTAAAGCTATAAGTTAAAATACAAAATCAACAGACAAAATACTGTAACAAAGTGGAGAAACACTGATGCTCCAGTGAGGACCAGTATCTTCGGCTCTCACTGGAGGGTGGGGTGGGGGTGAGGGTGTGGGGTGGGGTCTACAGGACAAGTGAGAAGAGGCTCGGTCCAGGGAGGGCAAGGAGGAGATGGCTTTCTACAAACAACCTCCCTTGTCTGGACTCCATTTGAAATAAAAATCCATCTACTGCATTTAATTACAATGCCCATCCTAGTAACAGCCCCAGATTTCAAGTAATACTATATATATAATATTATTTAATATATAGTATTTCAAGTAATACTATATATATATATATATATATATATATATATATATATATTTAATCTTAAAGCAAACTCCCAAAAGTAACCAGTAGTTTTTCTATGCAGGCACATGACTTTCCTGAAGTGTAACAGTCTCCTGTGAGACGCAGACATTGTGGGGAGCCAGGTCCCACCTTGGGGACCACGTGCACCCCCATTCTCCCTGAGTCTTTCTTTCTCACACCTTACCTCCTCTGCCATCAAACCTGCTTTACCTATAGCCTCTCTTTGAGCACCTCTCTCTCACCTCCATTTCCTTATGTCTTCACTGTTTGGTAAAATTTTCACTTAAAAAAATAAATATCTATGCAGTAAAACTAGAAGGTAAAATAAATACAACCCAAGTGACTTTGAGAACTGTGAGGCATGGAGTCTGCAGATCACCCCTGTGCTGGAGCAGAGCTGGCACTGGGGCAGAAGAGGGGTGCACGGCCCAGTGAGGGGAGGGCTCCCGGCCGCTGCCAAGGAGAAGGTCCAACCTGTGAAGCACTGAGTAGCCCGGCAGGGCTTGCTGAGGGGGAGGCAGGCATGGGCAGCAGCACTGTAACAGTCAGTCTTGGGTTTGTGGGATGAGGGCGGCCCCAGAGGGTCGCTGTCCGCGGTTCTGGCGGGAGGTGGCCTAGACGCCTGTGGCCTGCTGCTTCGCAGGCTGCAGGCTGTTCAGCTCCATGGCCGGGCTCTTCCTGGATTCTGCGGTGTCCTGACCATGCCCTTGAAAGGCCCGTGAGATGTCCTCAAAAGTCCTGCCTCGGGTCTCTGGGACTTTGAAGAAGGTGAACAGCCAGAAGATAATAAGGAAGACGGCGAAGATGATAAAAACGTAGGCTCCGAGAGCGGCCTAGAGAAGGATGAAGTGAAGGTTATGCTAATGAAACTGGTCCTTGGCAAATCCAACCTCCTTCCCATCTGTGTTCGCAGGGGGCCCTCAAGCTATAACCATCCCGAATGAGAAGGTAGACCTGCTGATTTAGTTATGTCTTTTTTTTTTGCAGGACTTCAAACTCATGACCTTGCACTTGCCAGGAAGGCACTTGTGCCACAGAGCTATCTCCCCAGCCCCCATGTATGTCTTTTTTGAGACAGGGTCTTGCTATGCAGCTCAGGCTGGCTTTGAGTTCACTTTCGTAGCCTAGGCTGGTCTCTAACTTGCACGGATCCTCCCGCCTCAGCCTCCCAAGTCCTGGGATTATAGGCATGTGCCACCACACCTGGCCATGATTCATTGAATAGTGTCTGTATTTCTCAAATTGATGTTGTGCCCTTCCTGTCTACTAAGGGAAGCTGCTTCTAAATACTTATTCTGGTCTATGTTTATGATCTAGTTTCTGAAAAATCTCATGCAAGTAGGATGGGGATCTAGAAGCCTATTTCCAAAATCTAACATCAGTTCCAAGTCATTTTATTGATGTTTTTGAGATGGAATCTGGCTATGCAGTACTTCAGGCTGGTCTTGAAGAATTATGTAGCCCATCCTGGCCTCAAACTTACAGTGATCTTCCTGCCTCAGTCTCCCAAGCACTGGGATCACAGGTGTGCACCCCCACACCCCGCATCTCCAGGTCATTCTATGTAATAGGACCTGGCTGATTTGTTAAACCCCAAGCTGAGTGAGTGAGAGCCTTGAAGTCAGTGCTGACCCAGGCTGTGGATGAGGCACCGCGTGCAGGGGCTGAGGCTCATCACTACTCTTCTTTTCTGGGCAGAACTGCCTCATCTCAGAGTGGACCCTTGAGACAGGGTCTGTGCTGCTAAGCTGGCTGCAGATTTGTGATCTTCCTGCCCGAGCCTCAGCGCTGGGGAAACAAGCATGCACTGCTGCGCAACACCCGGGCTCACAGTTCTTTCAAATTTCCTAGTTTTGCCTTCCTGCTTTCTTTTTCCTATTTCATTGAAATTGAGAAAGAAGATCTGGCTTAGTTCCCCGACAGTGAGAACTGTTTGTCTCGAGTCAAGAAAGAAAATACTGCGGTGAATTTAAACACGTGGGCTTTGGTGGGATTTGTGTTCACTTACTGCAGCCGTGGGGAAGAGCAGTCCAACCAGAAAGTTGGAGGTCCAGTTGGAGCAACCGGCAACAGCCATGGCTGCTGGGCGGGGTCCCTGGCTGAAGAGTTCCGCCACGATAAACCAGGGGATGGGGCCTGGCCCGATCTCAAAGAAGGCCACGTAGACCAAGATCGCCACAATACAGACGTAGCTCATGAAATTGTAATTGTTCTGAAGAGGAAGGGAGGGAAGAGACAGTTAGAGACACCATGAGAGTGCTGGTGGCATGGCAGCCTCTCTGCCTCAGGCACATGCAGCTGGGGGTCCCAGGCAAGAACCTGGGCTTTTACGGCCCTATCTGTGATGTTTCTTATCTGTCAATTTCCACTGAGACCACATCATCACCTATAAAACGGGACAACCCCCAAGATCAGTTTCTCTTTTCTGAGACAAGTCTCTATGTAGCTCAGAGTGGCCTTGAACTCATGGCAATCCTCCTGCCTCAGCCTCCCAAACTGCTGAGATAGAAGCATGTGCCACAAGGCCCGGGTCACATGACTTTGCTACTGATCTCCAATGCTGGCTACCCCGCCGCGCTGCCGCCTGGGGGGGCCTCTCAGCACCACTCTTCCAGCTGCCCGCACTCGCAGGGCACTCACCTTCAGTAACAGAGAGACCGTCATGGTGATGGAGCAGACAGCCATGCCGCCGAGGCCGATCATGTGCAGGCTCCTCCTTCCCACACGTTCCACCAGAAACACCTAGAACAACAGATACTGCTTGTGCCTGTCCCAACCAGGGCCCTCTTCAACCCCATGTGGAACCTGACTGGAGCCCATGCCACGCTTCCTGGGAGGGTAAAACTGCCCACACCCATCATGCAATGTTGTTTTCTCCAAGGGGAACTGAACAGAATGAACAAAACGATGGCTGGGAACTGATGGCTGAGAGGCTGAGAGCTAAGTCTCAAACCTGTGACATGGCAATGAGAGCCCTTTCCACCCGCAATCTTGCCCTGCAACTTACTGACACCACAGTGAAGATGGTGTTCACCACGCCTGCACCGATGGTGGCGTAGACGGGCTCCTTCACTCCTGCATCCTCGAAGATTCCCGTTGAGTAATAGAACACCTAACAGGAAACAAGTGGTGCTTTGCTGATTGTACGTAGCAACTGGACAGAATGCTCAAAAAAGAAATCTCAGGCGAGTTCTGGAGTCTCCACAACATTTCTTCTACAGAAGTGTCTGCCTGGCAAGTGCAAGGCCCTATGTTTCAACCCTGGCACAAAAATAATTCTTTCTGCAAATAAATTATCTTCTGCATCTCCACCTACTTAATTTTGCGCTCCAGCCACTCACTCCTGCTTTGTCTTCGGATGTGCAACCCCACCGTTCTGTGTGCTCCTCATATCGCTCTGATTTACAGAAAGGTTGAAGCTTTTTTTTTTAATTTTTTTAAGTTTTTATTTTATTTATTTATTTGTTTGCTTGTTGTGTGTGTTTGTTTATTTATTTATTTTGTGGCTGGCCCAGCCTGCCCTGATGGTGGGGCTGGCGCAGCATGTGGTGCCGGGGATCTAACTGCAGTCCCTGCAGTTGCCTGAGCCCTCCTAAGCAGGCGCTTTAGACCACTGAACCATCTCGCCGACTGGTTTAAGCTTTTTTTGGTAGAACTCAGGACCTTGCACTGGCCAGGCAGGCACGTGTGTCCCTGAGCTATCTCCCTGGACCCAAAGGTCTAAGCTCTTAGTAAGCTGTTTTTTTCTAAACTCTCAAAATTTTCAGGCCAAGAAGATAGCTCAATAGAATAAGCACTTGTTTGGCAAGCGCAAGGTGCTGAGTTCAATCCCCGGTACTGTGCAAAAACAAACAAACAAAACCTGCCAGGCATATTGATATCCCAGTTTGATAGGGTGGAAGTGGAATGAATGAGTGACCTCAGCCACCCCCCTCTTTTGTTTTAGATAAGGTGTCTTGCTATGCAATTCAGGCTACCTCCACTGTGGAAGCTAGTCTGGCTTTGAAATTCAGGCAGTCCTCCTGCCTCAGCCTCCAAGTGTTGGAACCACATACATGTGCTACCACATCCCTTTAAGCCTGCTTATTGAGGACTGGGGAGATAGCTCATTGGCCTGCCTGGCAAGCACAAGGACCTAGGTTTGAACACTGGTACCGCATGCTGTACCAGCCCTCATGCTGGGCCAGCTACCAAAACTGGGTATGGTGGCGCATGCCTGTGATCCCAAGCATTGATTGGGGAGGCTGAGACAGGAGGATCCCTAGGAATCTAAGCTGCACAGTGAGACCCTGTGCCAAATAAATAAGAGCTGGAGCTGAATTTCCTAGGAACCTAGGAAGTATTCTTTAGCTTATGCCTTATTTTGTGTTTTGTCTTTTGTGCTGGGGATGGAACCCAGGGTTGTGCTAGGACTATTGCCAAGTAAGTACACTACCAGAGCCACATGCCACCCTTACTTCTGTCGCTTGCTGCGTTGCCACACTTCCCAACAGCCCCATGCCCATAATTTCAGCATTCTGGAAGGCTGAGGCACCGAGAACTGTAAGGTTAAACCCAGCCTGGGGAGCTTACGGTGACTTAGTGAAACTTTGTGTCAAAATAAAAAAGAGCTCAAAAGTAGTACCGTGTAAAGGCCCTGGGTTCAGTCCCAGGTACAAAAGGGTGGTAGGGGTGGGGTAGGGAAATCAGGTGGGTGAGCAGTTGGATAAGCCAAGTTTAATACTCCCAGTCCTTTTATTTTGAGAAAGGGTTTTGCTAAGTTGCCCAGGCCGGCTGGGACCATTTTGATCCTTAGTCTCAGCCTCTGGAGTGCTGGATTATAGGCCACAGCCAGCTGGTGGGTTTCTGACCCAAAGCTCTTCCTCTCAGGCTGGGCCTGCAGCGCTCCTCATCCCACTGACCCCCAATTCCCTGCAGATGCTGAACTCCAGGGACAGAAGGGATGGGGACGCAGAGGCATTTTTGAGCTATTTTGTCCTTCTAGACTCTGACAAAACAGCTTCTACTCCCTCAAAGAAAGGCCGTGACTATGTTTGCTTCACAAGGCTCTAGCTGTGTAGCCAGGTCAGCTGTGGATTCCTGGGCTCTAGTGGCCCGCCAGCCTCAGCCTCCCCCAGAGCTGGGACACAGGCACAGGGCCGCTGGGCCCAGGGAGGACACTCACAGCGTTGATCCCCGAAAGCTGCTGGGAGAGCTGCAGCACGATGGAGATGATGATGGGCTGGCGGTAGCTGCGGGAGCGGAAGAGCTCTGGCACGGTGACTCTCTTCTCCTGGCTCATCCGCGCGCTCTCTTCCTTCATCTCCTGGATGTCCTGGGACACGTCCTCGGAGCCCCACAGACGCTGCAGGACTGGTGAGGAGAGCCAAGGGGAGGAGTGAGGGAGGCCTGGCGCCACGTCACCTGCCCAGCCCCACAGAGCCGCATGGGGACTGGGACAAGGACGCTGTCCTCCACAGAGAAGCTGGGGACCTCTTGGCCCATGCCCCGAGGGGCAGGAAACGGGCAGGAAACAGGAGTCCCCTCTCCCGAACAAATCAAAGCCCCTACTCCTAAAATGGGGCACGAAGCATGCGCATTTTTTTTTTTTTTTTTTAATTTTTGGTACAGGATCTCACTATTCAAGTAGGAGTCACAGTGATCCTGTTTTCATCCCAGTGCTGGGATTAGAGGCATGCATGGGCCACCAAATCCTGATGTTTTGGTGGCCCACTCAGCGCGCCCTGGGCCAGTGCGGCATGTGGTGCCAGAGATCAAACCCCAGTCCCTGTGCTTGCCCAAGCAGGGACTTAGTCTGCTGAACTATCTCGCCCACCCTAGGGTACTCACTCTTTGTAGCGCGCTCTTCTTCCTTCCTATTAATTAGCAAGAATCTAGGACTTTCAGGGCAAAGAGGAAGGGCCAGGCTTTGCAAGATGGCTGGGATAATGGTGAAACCAAGCAGCAGAGGCCAGAGCTTCTCAGTCCCCAAAATGAACTTCAGGCCAAAGATCTAGAAACCAGAGAGACAATGTCACAAACCCCATACTGCCTAGGCCACAAGTCCACTTTTTTTTGTCTTTTTGAGACAGGGTCTTGCTATGCAGTTCAGGCTGGCCTTGAGCTCACTTTTGTAGCCCAGGTTGGTCTCAAACTCACTGATCCTCCTGCCTCAGCCTCCCAAGTCCTGGGATTACAGGCATGTGCCACCATACCTGGCTTCCTTAACATAGCTGTCCAAGATAAAGGACTACCATGTAGAACATATGAACAGCTCAAAAAATATTAGCCTCCTCCCAAATTTAAAGACTTAACCCAACACTGGGCTTCTGAGAAGAACAGGCACCTCCCAGATATAATGCAAACAGCAAATAGATGTATGAAACAGAAGTCAGCTGGACATGGTGGTGCAGCCTGTGATCCCAACACTCAGGAGGCTGAGGCAGGAGGATCAGTTGAGTTGAGCCGAGACCAGCCTCAGCCACAAAGTGAGCAAGGCCAGCCTGAACTGCATAGTGAGACCCTGTCTCAAAAAGATCAAAAAATTCTACAGCATTGGTCATTCATGGGATGCAAATCAAGACACTCAAGAAGTAAACCAGGGGACTGGGGAGATAGCTAAGTAGAATAAGCTTTTGTCTGGCAAGCATAAAGACCTAAGTTCAGGAGCTGGGGAGATAGCTCCGTGGCACAAGTGCCTCCTGGCAAGTGCAAAGTCGTGAGTTTGAACCCCAGTCCTGCAAAAAAAAAAAAAAAAAAATGACCTAAGTTTAATTCCTGGTTCCACCAAAAATAAACAAATAAAATAAATCTTGGGCCAGTGAGATGGCTCAGCTGTCTAAAGTGCTTGCTTAGGCAAGCTTAGGCAACCACAGGGACTGTGGTTTGATCTCTGGCACCACAAGCTACACCAGCCCCATCCCCAGGGCAGGCTGAGCCAGCCATATTAAAAAAAAAAAGAAGTCAACCAATCGGCAAGATAGCTCGGCAATCTAAAGCACCTATAAGGACTGCAGTTCGATCCCCCGCACCACACGTTGCGCCAGCCCCACCCCCCAGGGCAGGATGAGCCAGCCGTAAATAAAGTTGTTTTTTTTTTTTTTTTTTTTTTTAAAA
>PVKN010016910.1:0-17634 GCA_004027915.1 Capromys pilorides | reverse complement strand
CTTGACCAGTTTGCTCTCTGTGGAAGCCAGAGAGAATGTCCTCTCTCTAGGTGACTTTCCTTAGATACACTATATTTCATTTATCCCTTTCCTCTGAGGTCCCTTAATCTCCTTGAACAGAAAATTTGGGAAACCACTGAGTTATAGGAGCCCCGGACCACTTCTGAACTCCCTCTCTCACCCTCGGCCTTTCTCCCTGCAGTGGGGAAGCGTGCCTGGGAGGAGCACTGGTCCTGCTTCGTTTCATTTCCTTTTCTAAGTTTCCTGAATGTGACTTTGTTTTCATTATAGTAGAGTGACTATTTTTTCCTGGTCTGGTGATGGAGCAGGGATCACTGGCTGCATCTCCAGCCCATTTAATTTTTGATACAGGGTCTTGGTAAATTGCATATGGGGCTGGGAGATAGCTCAGGGGCATGAGTTCCTGCCTGGTAAGCGCAAGGTCCAGAGTTGGATCCCTGGTACACTTAGGTCCCTCTGGCCTCCCCTGCTCATGCACTCTGGGGCTTTGGATTAGGACCAAGTGCCGTTATAGCTCACAGGGAGGGGTGGCATCTGTGTTAGTTTCTGGGCTGCCGTGGCAAATGGCTTCAGCCCTGGGCGGCAGTGGTGGACGTCCAAGGCCGAGGCGCTGGTGGAGCGAGCCCCTGCAGCTCTGGGAGGAGGCTGTTCTCTGCTTTTCTTTCAGCATTTGGATTTTCCCAGAAACTCCCAGGGTTGCTAGAGCTTCTGTTGACACAAGGAGTCCTCCCTCTGTGTCCCACCTCTTCTTCACTGCTGACATCTGCCGTGACACTATTTCCGAAGAGTCACAGTGTGAAGTTTTAGGAAGGACATGAAAGTTCCAAGTTTGTGTCCACGTTGCTATGTCATCTTTTGCATCCTCGAGGATTTGTCCAGGGTGCCCTGTAGATGCCAAACTCTGCCTGGAGTCCCTTGTGTGTAGTGGCCTGCTGTCACACACCCTAGTGTGGGCCTTAAATAGTCTCTTTCAATACCCACTTCAAGGTGAAAGCTCTGTGAATGTGGTCATCCCCGCACTGCTGTGTGGAGCAGTGATAAACAGTCTCTGCGTGTTTAGAGCAAGTGGAATTTTCCCCCAAATATTTTCCACCTGTGGTTGGTTGAATCTGAGGGCATGGAAGAGGTGGATGCAGCATCTGCAGTCGTGGCGGCTCCGTGGCAAGCTCCGTGGCGGGCTCCGTGGCAGGGCTCCCTGCGCGGGAGAACAGGGTGCCTGTTTATTTAAACCTCCCTTTACGTCTTGGGCAGAACCCTGCACTTCTTTTTCCTGTGGCTCCCAGTTTACTCTTGCTTTTTATCTGTATGCTAACTTTATTTATCTGTTTATTTTTGCCACGCTGGGAACCAAACCCATTGTTCTAGGCGTGCTAGGCAAGCGCTTTACTGCTGAGCTACACCCCAGACCAATATTTACCTGGTTTTGTTTTGAGCAACTTTTCTGTTGTTTACGTGATAGACGTCGTTCCAGTTGTTATGCAATCTAGTTATTATTATCCTATTTCTAAAACAGCTGCTAGGAAGGCAGCTTTGTTTCGGACATAAATTTGATCTGTCAAGTCATCTTAAGTGAGTGCTGTGGCCTTTGCCCAGAAGGTACCCAGGGGATGCCCTGTGAGTCTCGCCCCTCATCTAGGTTGAGAAATGACATGGCTCAGAGTGGTCCACAACTTGATTGGCTGGAGAAATGCCTCGACTGCAGCCATGGAGATCCTTCTAGAGACAAACCAGGGACCCCATCTGGGCCCTGGCTGTGGCTTTGCTGCTCCCCAGCTGTTCTTTGCTTCCTTAAGAGGTGGGCGGGCGGCTTATCCTCCACATCCTCTGCCATGTCCCCCAGAGGGACGGTGGAACCAGACTCTGAAACCAGCAGCCAGATGAACCTTTGCTCTCCAAGCTGGTGCTGGCGGGAAGCTTGCCCCAGCTATGGAGAGGTGCCGTGCTGGGGATGGTGCTGCGTACTTGCAGTGTGGGCCCAGCCTCTACCTGTCCCAGCTGCCAGAGGCTTCCTGCCTTCCCTGGTCCCCTGTACCCTGGTGGTTCTCTGTGCCCTACTGCAGATCAGGCCAGGCTCAGCCCTTTGACAGCCCTGTAGGACCTTGGTCTCCTCTCAGGCAGCACAGGAGAAAACCCAGAGGACTTAGGTGCAGGACAACGCCCAGTCCCGCCTCCTGCCTTCTCAGCCAGTACCAGTGGAGTCCGGGCTCGCTGTGCTCCTGAGTGTATTTGCTGTTCACATTTCTCTGATAGATTTATTTGCCCTCATTTGCATAAGAAATACCACGCTCCCCATCCTAATGAGCAAGCCCATCTGTCGAGCAGGCCTCTTCCTATGGCTCCTTTTCTGAGAGTCTCCGAGACCTGCAGCCCAGATAATGAGGCTGTTCCCTTCCAGGGGCTGGTTGAGGCTGTCCTGAGCAGGCTCCCTGCCTGCCACCTGGGCCAGGGCTTGCTTCGGCAGGCGGTGCTGCTCCCAGCGGTGCTGTGGGCCATCTGCTCTGCACCATCTGGACCGGCCCCTCCCTCCCACTCCAATGTTTCCTGGACTGGAGCGTGGCCACCACGAGTGGCTGGCGGTTGTAGCCCCACTGAAGTCGGCCTCGTCTCTGCTGGGTGGAACCATCACAGGTGGGCAAGACTGGAGTCCCATGACCTGCCACCTGGAGGTGTCCCCTGGAGCCCCAGATCTGAGCTGCCCCCTCAGAGAAGGAGCCCCCAGGCTCAGCACAGCACAGCTCTGTGTGTATTTAGTTCTCACTCTAGACCAGTGATGGCAGATGGGCCCTGACATTTGTTTAACTTTCATAGGTTTTGCTTCTTTTTAAGATAATTAGTTGCCAACTTTCAAAATTTGGAAAGTTTCACAGAAAAGTTTGGATCTCTGGTTTTTCCTGACAGGTCCCCTGAGGGCCCGTCTGGTCCCCAGGGGAAGAGCAGCTGGGCCCACATCTGCTGTTTCCACCCCTGGGGGCTTCCTGCATGGTGTCCCTCTCAGGACTCTGAATTTGGGAGAGTGAAACTGCCACTCAGCTCTCCTGGGCTCTGGGTGCCTTGGGGGGGGGTCTTCCTGACAGTTTTTGGGTCTGGGTCCAAGAGGCCCCCAACCATGTGTAAACGCCGTTATTCCGCCCATGCTGTGAAAAAAAAAAACCTTGCTGTTTTTTTTAAAAAATCTTTTACTTATTTATTTGTTTGTTCTGTACAGGGTCTCGCTGTACAACTCAGACGCGTAGTGATCCCTCTGTCTCAGCCTCCCCAGCACTGGGATTATAGGTATGCACAACCACACCCAGATCTTGGGCAGCACAACACGTTCAGGGTTTTGGGGCTGGCACAGCATTTGGTGCTTAGGGTTGAACCCGGACCCTTGTGCTTGCCAGGCAGGCGCTTAGACTGCTATGCTATCTCCCCAGCCTTGTGACCTCTCTAGAGGGTCTGTTAAACCCAAATGCTTTCATTTTTTTTAAAAATTAATTTAATTTATTTTTTTCATTTTTTAATTACTTTTTATAAGAAATAACAATGAGACAGTTTCATAACATGCTAGGAGGACAGCCACAATGATTAATATAATGCACATTGTTGTCTTCATAGTAGTTGTTCCAAGTACAAGATGCAGACATGATAACTTTTCTACACACTATTGGCACAAATATTTCTTCTCATTGAACTAATAGAAAGTAGTTGTATACATAGAGCAATGTTCTATAATAGTACGGGATTATCGACAGAACCGGCAATGTTGGAAGCTGTTGGCTTGAGCCTTTTACAGCTCAGCTTACTAATCTGGCTTTACTTTTTATGCCTCATGATTAAACTTTTCTGCTGTGTGGTTAAGGCCAAGTTAAAGCAAGACCTATATAACAAAACATGTAACTTTTGTATCTGACAAGGTCAGTCAAAACCCCTCAGGATTAACTTTGGAACCATGTATAGTGTTTTGTAGAACTAGTGTCAGTGTCAGCCGTCTGGATGAGTCACGGCCGTTATTTGACCAGTTTGCTCTCTGTGAAAGCCAGGGAGAATGTTTTCTCTCTAGATGACTCTCCTTAGGCACACTGTACATCATCTATCCCATTCCTCTGTGGCCCCATAATCTCCTTGCACAGAAAATTTGGGACACCCACTGAATTATAGAATGTTACACTACAGGTTCTCTTATGTCCTGAGTCCACACTGACCTTGAAGGGCTAGGGCCAAAATATTGGCAATCCTTGCATCCTTTGCTTTCATGTTGATAAAGAGGTGAGGTACATGTTCTCCACTGGGGTGACTTGTCCCTAATGGAACCCAATGGGGGTGGCTGCTGCTGCCGGGTTCAAACCTAGGTAGTGACTCCCACACTATCAATGGCCTCTGTGTTCTCTGCTGCTTTGTGATCCCAGTTTTCAAAGAAAGTCACTTTCACTTCAGAATGTCCTAGCCAAAGAGGGAACCACGACCCATTTTATTAAGTCTTGGCCAGGAGTGATCTGTGCTTGTGTTTGTGCTGTAAAATACATGTTCCATGTTCCAAAGTGCGGCAGCTGCCTTGAAGGAAAGCACATGTGTGGTTGTTAGGATTGCAGGCTGAACTAGCCGCTTCTATCATGGAATACAGTTGTGTGTGTGTGTGTGTGTGTGTGTGTGTGTGTGTGTAGGGGATGCTGGGGTTTGAACCTTGGGCCTCCACACTGAGCTACATTCCCAGATCTTTTCATATTTTGAGACAGGGCCTCCCTAAGTTGCTGAGCTGCCTGGCGGGGCTCCAGCTGTGATCCTGCTGCCTCAGCCTCCCAGAGTGCTGGGAACACAGGTGTGCACCACACGTGGCTAGCAAGTAGGTTTTCTGTGGTGGCTTAAGTGCCAGTCATGCTATGGGTCTCCAAATTCCAATATCTGGAAGCTATGTTATAGGAAAAGAAGTGAGGCCACCTGCTGAAGGAAAGCAACTGACAGTATTTGTTCCCACTAATAAAATTTGAACTCTGGAGCAAAAATTAGGATTTTAGGGACCATGCACCGGGCCTTGTGACCGTGGTTGGCACTTATACTTGCAGAGTCTTCTACAGAGATGAGTGGCGGTGTGAGTGAGGGTGATGTTTTGATATGTTTAAAGAAAACGTCAACCCCTGGAAGTGCTGCCTGCATAGCCCAGCGGGCCCGTGCTTTCCGCACAGTGGTGCATCCCATTTCCTCGGGCAGTATGGGTACCTGGGCATCCCTGAGCATCTTTCGGCCAGAGTTGGTGGAGTGCTGCAGGTGCAAGACCCTGATGCCCCGCTGTGATCTGGGGCGTGTCTGGTGTGTGGAAACTTGGTGGAAACTTGGTCTCCAGGTTGGCGGTGCTCAGAGATGCTGGGGCCTGCAACAGTGGGGCCCACGGGGGGGGGGGGGCCACTGGATGAGAGCGCATTGTTGGTGGGGTTAGGGCAGCTGGGGAGCCCTGCACAGCCCTGTGCCTGCAGAGGTGCTTGAGGGTTAAGCCTGGCCCCTCCTGTACTCAGGCCTCACTATGTAGCTCAGGCTGGCCTGGAGCTCACTTTGTAGCCCAGGCTGGTCTTGAGCTTGCGGCAATCCTCTTGCCTCAGCTTCCTGAGTGCTGGGATTACAAGTGGGCACCACCACACCCAGCTTGTGTTTGAGATCTCTCTTTTTTCCTTTTTTCTGAGATCTCTCTTTTTTTTCAGTCTGCCATGTGATCTGCTATGAGTTCTTTAACAGAGCTGGGCTACTGCTGTTAGTGTCTGCCCTTTGCCCAGAACTATGAGATAAATATACCTCTTTTCTGTATAAAACACCCAGCCTCAGGTATTTTGTTATAGTTAAGGTTAAAATCCAGACTAATTAATACAGACATATATGTTCATTTCTAAGAATTGCATTTATAGCCAGTAGCCTGGAGAGAGAAGGCACAGTCTGTGTCCTCAGGAACAAAGCATAGGCTTGCTTACTACATATGAAAGAGAGAAGGGCCCTGTAGCTTGGGATTCTTCAGCTACAATGCGACCCTCTAGATGCATGGCATCTTTTGGGGCCCCTCTGAATCACCCTGGGAGACTCGGGGACCAGGGGACCTGGTCAGACAGACTGACGCTCACATTGCTCCCTGGCCAGCTCGCCGTGGGTAATCAAGTCTCCTGTCTCTGATGCAGGGGTCTGTCGTCCGTGGTCAGCGTCCATGCAACAGTAGCAAGTCAATTGGCTGGCGTGTGGGCAGGGTGATGTCAGATCCCGCTGCTGGTGGTCACATGCAGTATGGTCATTGAGGGACAAAGGTTCTATTTAGGGCACAAGATCAGAAAACGCATTTTCAAGAGCTGAGTACAAATCGGCTACCCGCAGGGCTGGCAGGAGCGCAGAGGAACGGAGCTGGGGTCGGCCCTGCACACCCAGAGTCCGAGCCTCCCGGCAGCGCTGGGGCATCTCACTCTGCTAACTCTGGACTCAGCGCTGATCCTAGGAAACACTGCTTCCTGCGCTTTGCGGTCCTGTCAAGCAAGAATATGGGTGAATATCTGAAAGGCCTCCGAGTCATTCCGTCCCTGTGTCTCATTGTGGTCCTTGCTGGAGCCCACCTTTCTTACTTTGAAGGTCCCAGCAGACCAAAGGAAGAGGCTGAGATGAGAACTCAGCTGTCTTTTCTTAACTCAAGCATTAAAAAGATTTGCAAAGCCATCAAGCAATGCCACTCTTCTCCTTACATTAGTTTGTGGGGAACAGAGTTCTTCTTTTTATTATTAAAAAAATGTGTTACTTACATAAGCATGCAATGGCTCCTAGTGTTATTTTTAAAATTAGGTAATGAACAAATATTTTTAAAATGTCTCAGCTTAAAATGATAATTTCATGAGCATTGATAGATGTAACCCACACAAACAAAAACTCTTGGGGGTTCTCAATTTTCAGAATGTAAGTGGGGTTCTGAGATCAAAAAGTTGAAAACTGCCGATCTAAATATGTAACAGTTCTAAATCAAGCTAATGAATTGGTAAATAAAATATGTTTCTGGTTCCAACCATGAGAAATATTTCATTAAAATGGCATTATTCAAATTTCAGATTTCTGGAATCCATTAAAGTCTGTGCTGGATGGAGATAGAGTGGGCTTCTGGTGAGTCCCTCAACTCCCCTTCTGTGTCACCCTGGACTCCGGGCCCCTGGCAATGGCTGTTTCCTGGCCCTCCTTAGACCTAGTCATCTGTGCTCTGGGAGAGATCCACTAAGAGGCCTTCTCTGGATTCTGAAAATGAACTTGGGTCTGTTTGGTCAGGGACCCTGGGAGCCTGGGCATAAAATCATACTTAGAGTGTGGGGGTGGTTTCCGGGAGGCCCCTCCCCTTGGCCCAGTGGGCACCTCATGCCATCCCATGGAGAGGAAAGGCTGAGAGAAGGCCCTAGAGGAAGGGCTCTGGGGACAGCTCCCCCAGGAGGGCATGCTCTAGTGCAGATTTCACATCTCCAACCGTCCGCATGTTAACAGATTGGACCCCATGGGAGGTCCTGGGAGATGGTGGAACTTCAGGAGGTGAGGCTTAGTGGGAGGTCTTGAGGTCTCTGGGGGTGCATCCTTAAAAGGGACTGTGGACCTTGGTGGCTTCCTTTTCCGCTTTTGCTTTCTGGTCATGAGGTGAACAGCTTTGTTCTGTGCTATGCCCTGCCCTGACATGTGGCCTCACCACATGTGAGCTAGAATCTTCAAACTGAGCAACATATTCTCTTTTTCTTTTTCTTTTTTTTTTTTAATGTATGCATGTGGTACAGGGTCTCACTACACAGCTCAGACTCGTAGTGCTCTTCCTGTTTTCAGCCTTCCCAGAGCTGGAATTACAGGCTTGCGCCACCATGCCCAGTCTCAGTGGCTGGCTGAGTGCACCCCGGGGTGGGGCTGGTGGGGCATGTGGCAGTACCTTTCTCTTTTTAAAGTTTATTATCCCAAGTATTTTATGATGGTAGTCGCACGTGGGGGATCCTGGCCTGTGGCACCATCGTGGAAAGGCTGCTGGCTGAGGCCTGTGCTCTGGTGTCAGTCAGCTGGGCCTTTGCGACCCTCTGCTGGCTGTTCCTACTTTGATCTTGAATAGAAGGTGAAGAGAGTGAGGGGTGCTTCTCGGGGCTGTTTTGGGGCTCACATGCATTATAAGAGTTATGACTTCTTTGGTGTTGAGACCCTCATAGCTGGGTGGTTAGTAAGAAAGGGAGATTTAGAAGAAATATTGAAAAGAAATATTTATGAAAATTTGTTTCTTAAATTATGTTGCTATCTCTTTAGCACAGGAAGCAAGGGAGACAGGCACATACTAAGTAGGAAAACAGAACTATTTCTCTCCTGCATAAGCATCTTTCGTATTCCTCAAAGATTTTATGTATAATATATATATATATATATATATATATATATATATATTGTACATATAGTTAATCAGTTACATTTCAAAGTACATTTTTAAAGAGTACAAGCAACAGCAATTTTCAGAAAGTAGTCTCCAAGTATAATATTTCTTGGTGGCCATTATTAAATCACTCCCACTGCTTTTGTCAGATTTTCTTAATGTTACATCGTATGTGAGGATCTGAGGGCAGTAACCCTGTCAGTGCTGTCTGGCACATTCAATTAAACTTAAAAAATATTTTTTGAAGCCTGTTATGTGGAATTCACTGTAGGTAAAAACAAGGAAATGAGATATATGGTTCTATCTGCAAAAAGCCTGCTTTGTCCTAAGAAAAAATTCATCCATCTGTCTTTTGGTCCATCTGTCCATCCATCCACCCATTCTCAATCCATCTGTCCATCCATCCATCCACCCACCCATCCTCAATCCATTTTTCCATCCATCCATCCATCCATCCATCCATCCATCCATCCATCCATCCACCTATCCATCCATCCATCCATCCATCCATCCATCCTCAATCCATCTGTCCATCCATCCATCCTCCATCCATCTACCTATCTATCCATTCATCCGTCCATCCATCCATCCATCCATCCATCCATCCATCCATCCTCCATCCTTCTGACCACCCATCTTTCATCCCTCCACACATCCATTCCTTACCTGCCCACATAATCATCTATTCACCCATTAATTCTATTTATGCCTCCATCAATTTATTCATCCACCCAGCCCGTGTGGATATTGGTCCCAAGCCTGTGTGTTATAGGCCTCTATGAAAGTGGTGAGGTGGCAAGTGTTGCTGGGAATGAGGAAGCAGTTGTCTGTCACCTGGCACCTTTCATGGACAGTGGAGGAATTCATGGTGACGCTGCACAGTCGAGCAAGGACCTGACTCCCCTGGTCAAATGAGCAACACTGAGTCATTAGTTCACCAGGACAAGAGTCAGAGCCCCATGACTGAGAGCAGCGTGAATTTCTCCTGTGGACCACATACTGTAACAGTGGTTTTCACTTTGAAATGTGTTACTGGGAACAGGACCCAGTACTCTCTCTTTTTTTTTTTGTGGGACCAGGGTTCAAACTCACAGCCTTGCACTTGCCAATCAGGCACTTGTGCCATGGAGTTATCTCCCCGGCCCTACCCAGGTCTTTCTTACTGAGCGACAGCCTGTACTTTTGTATTTTTTATTTTGAGACAGGGTTTCTGTAAGTTGCCAGATTGCCCAGGTTGGCGTCAAACATATTTTTTCCTGCCTCAGCTTCCCAGATTGATGGAGGCATAAATAGAATTAAAGGATGAATAGATGATTATGTGGGCAGGTGAGGAATGGATGTGTGGAAGGATGAAAGATGGGTGGTCAGAAGGATGGAGGATGGATGGATGGACAGATGGGTTGAGGATGGATGGATGAATGGATGGATGGATGGGTGGATGGGTGGGTGGATGGATTGAAGATGGATGGATGGATGGGTGGATGGATGGAGGACGAATGGATGGACAGGCATTGGCCACCACCTCCAGGTGACTGGGTGCTGTTGAAGTGAAAAGTCTGCGCCCTAGAGGGGAAGGTGCTACAGCTCCCAGGGTTTTCTTTGCCAACAGAACTATCCCGGGCCCAAGTGTTAGCACACAAGAAGGTAAATGTCTCTTTCTGGAGAGGCTGGGGAAGCCCTCAGCAGGTTGAGCTGAGTCCCAGCCAGGCACAGTGGTGGATATGCAGAGGGGTGGTCCAACATGTCACACCAGGACAAACATAGAGGGCCATGCTGGAGGCACAAGCACACCCTTGGGCAGAAGATCGGGGCTTCAACCATCTGTCTATCCAAGCTCGGTGGGCTGAGCAGAATGTTCACAAACAGCAGGTTTCACAGAAAGGAAGGGTGGCCAGGGAGTGGCCCTGGAGTCCTCGATGGCTGCCTGGGGCTGGGAGGCACTCATCCTGCCTGGGACCCACTGCCCCCTGTGGTCAGGCCTGGCTGGGGTCTTCCAGCACCCTCCCCACTGTGCATAGGCTAGTGCAGCTGTACTCCACGTTGGAGTGCATTTCTGCACCAGCCATAAAGACTAGACCCCACAGGGCCATGCCCAGGAGGCTGGACTGGCCTTTCATGCCCCAGGGAAGCCAGGCTCACTCCTCTCGCCACCGACAGGTGGCACAGCATGGGTTGTGGTTCTCCCAGACCGGGACCACGGCCGCACTGCTGTCTCTTGCTGCTTAGTATTTACTGAGTAAAAGTCATTGCCCTGGAGACACCGATTTATTGATACTGAGAGGCGGAGGCTGGCTGTCTAGTCTTTGGATCTGCACAGAGAGCCGCCTGTGTTTCTGAGCAGAGACCTGGGAAGGAGGTGTCCGGGTGGACCTGGGATCAGCAAAGGGGCCCAGCCTGGGATGCGTCTGCCTGGGATGTGGAGGGCCATGTCTCTGGGTGTGTGGGGCCCAGCCCCTCCCTCCTCTGTGTCCTGGGTGTCCTGGGAATGCCGCGGCCCCTGTCCTCTGATGCTGACTCAGGCCTGGTGGCTGAGGCCTGCCAGGGCCCCTTGCTCTCACTAAAGCTTGGGGTATCTTCCTTCAAGGTTTTCAAGTCTGCTTTTGGTCTCTGGGATGGTGAGGGTGGGGCTGGGCACCTTCAGATTGAAAGGGATCCTGTGGGTCTTGGTGGTCCTCATTTCTTCCTGCTGGGCGTGGTCTGATCCTGCACCCTGGGTGTGAGGTTGACCATGTACTTCAGGAATTCTGGGACTCAGGCCAATGGTGAATCTGAAGATCAGGGGTTCCAGGAAAGTGGCCCAGGAGTAGTTGTTCCCTACTGACCCGTGTGGTCTTTGTTTCAAGCCAGAATACTGGTGATAGTTTGGGTCTCTTGCCAACCTAACTTTGGGTGACCCAAATGGTTTGCATAAGCAGAGGTCAAGCAGAAGGGTCCACATTCCCAGGGGAAGCCTGGTCTGCAGAGATGCAGGAGTCATGAGCTCTGTGCCAGGAGATGGACCCTCCTCCTGGTCCCGCACCTTCCTGTGGCACTGCTTCCGGGCAGGCCATGGGCCGTGGCTCAGTGGCAGTGTCTCCTGTTTCATTGGCTCCGGCTGCCGGCACCCTGACTGGTGAGCTATCTGGATCTTTGCCAGTGCTGGGTGGCAGGGCAGAGGGAGCCATGGTGTCCCAGCTGAGCTTTGCTCCTGTGGGACTACACTACTCCTGCCCTCTATGAGGTCCTCTGGCCCTGTGCTCCCGACAGGAGGGATGGGCTGACCCCCGCAGCACCCTCTGCCTCTCCCATGGTGCCCAACTGACTTCTCCAGCCAGGGCTGCTTCCTGTCGGCCAGCCCTGACCCAGACAGAGGTGTCTGTGGGGACTCGTTCCATGTGTGCAGGCACGCGGAGCAGTGGCTGGGACTTGGAGACTTCATATTGGTGACAGATGCTTCTCTCAGACAGCAGATAAAGGTCACGCCTAAATTCCAGAATAAAAACATCCACTTATCTGGAAAATGTCAGAAAGAAGGACAGTGCCCTTTGCTGAGCAAAGCTGGGGCCAGACTGCTGCACCGGGGACTGGAGCAGAGGCCCCCAGAAGCTCTCCTGGCAGCTCCCCCTGTGCCAGCGCGCGGGCCCTGGCTGGCTCCCTCTCCCTGACCCTGGTGAAGAGGGCTGTCCTGGGCTGGGGTGCCTGCTGGCTTGTGGACTGGAACCAAGGAGGAGCGGTCCCTGAGGGCCTAGTGGGTGGTGGCCTTGGGGCCCAGGGTGCAGAGGCAGCCTCCCCATGGCCAGCTGGACTCCCTGAAGCTGCTAATGCCTGTGGATCATTGCAGGTGCCCCCCAGCTCCTGTGTGATGATGGGGAGCTGGTGGAACCTGTGAGCAGCGTGGCCTCATGGGTGGTGACCCGGTCCTTGAGAGCCACGCCATTTCTCCTAGGAGTGTGCATCCTCTTGGGGTGTAATCAGCAAGGCTGGCACTGTGCCTGAGTGTCCCTGGCTTCCTGTCTCATCTCATGTCCTCTCTCATACAAGTGGTCCCCTCACAGTGGCACCTACATGTCTTACTGTAGCCACAAAACCCTCACCAGGGGTTGGACAGATGAGTCACCTGATTTGGACCTTCAACTCCATGACTGTGAGGCACATAAACCTCTTTTCTTTACACATCTCCCAGTCTCAGGTATTTTCTTATAGCAACCTTCAAAATGAGTGAGAGTTAAGGGGAGCGTTTACGGTTTTGCCACAGTGCTCCCTGAGTCCCTGTCTACCCATGGGCCTGGAGTGTGCTGGAAGCATCCCTCCTTTCAGGAGTTCCATGTCTCAGCAGAATCAGGAAAATCTAAACGTCAAGCAATCCCTTTGCTGTTCAGAGCAGCGGCTTCCCCGGCCCTCCTGTGTGATGGCTTAGGGTGCTGGGATTACAGGTATGCAACACCATATCCACCTCCTTTTTTACATTTATTTTGAGACAGAGCCTCACTGAGTTGCCCAGGCTAGGTTGAATTTTGATTCTCCTGTCTCAGCCTCTCAGCCTCTGGGATACAGGTGTGTAGCACCATGCCTGACATTACCGCCCTCACTTGATGCATGGGGCTGAGAGGCGGGCAACCTGCTGGAGGACCTGGCCAGGCTGCGGTGGAGGTGGCATACCACATCCCGCAGGTACGACGCAGACTACCTGTATGCGGCACCTGTCGGTGGTCTCTCAGGTCCAGCCTCGCTGATCCCAGCAGTGTCGCTGGGTGACCCCTGCTTTGGTAGGGGCCCCATGAAGTGAGTGTGGGAGCCCAGCTTGAGCACAGGTTCCTGCTGCTGCAGGGAGAGGAGTGAACTGCAGGTCTTCCCGGGCAGCAAGGAACCAAGTCCTGCAGGTCAGTGTAGTGGTCCGGCCCTGGGGGTGGCGGGCAATGTTACCTGACCCACAGTGACAGAGTATGAGGCAGGGGGTGCTGTGGGATGGTTGTCTTGCTCAGGAGTCCCCCTTCCCCTCCCCCCAAGGGAGAGATGGTATAGGGCTCAGGGTGCTGCTGAGCAGGAGGGGATCCTGGCCATCGCCACAAGCTCCCCCGGCTCCCATGCCTTCTTCCTCCATTGTTCAACACTTGGGAAAACACAGAGCCACATGGACACTGGAGAGAACAGAAGCCTCGTCCATTTGGTTGCTGAAGAAGGAACACACACATCTGCTACCACAGAGGTCGATGTGCACACGGACACATTCATGCCATGACATTTGGAGCCGCAAGCCGAACTGAGTGGTACCTCTTTAGCCCACAGAGGACGGGAGGCAGCCAGTGCCCATCCTAGAGGTGGGCCTGCATGTACTGGCACAAAGCACATCCGGGACTGGAATACCCTCTCCTCTGTGGTTTTACCTTTTGCAATTTCAGTTCTATGTGGCCAACTATGTTAAAAAAAAAAAAAAAAAAAAAAAAAAAAACGAAATGGAAAATTTCAGATCTAATTCATGTCATGAGCTTTGGGTCACATGGTGTTTTGAGAGTGTGAAGGTGTCATATTGCCTGCTTTGGTGCTGTGTAAGCCACCTGCCTGCCACTCACTGGGGGCCCTCCTGGCTGTCAGATCAACCCTGTCGCAGTGTCTGTATTCACCTAATCCCACCTCACCTAATAGCCCCGAAATCTAAGAGTAGCAGTGGCAGCAATGGGATGTTGTGACCAGGATGGCTCAGGGAGAAGGTGAAGGGTGATCGAAGGTCCACACGGATGGTTTTGTCATGGTTTGGGGTTTTCGCAAGGGGAACAATATCATACAAGACCCATTTTATAGTATTAATTTATAAGGAATCACCCAAGAATCATACACCACAAGTGCAGGAAATCTGTGCCCACACATAAACACTAAAGACTTCATCTGAGGGCCTGGATCCTAATATCCTACATGAGTACAGCTGGAAAACCAGGGCTCATAGCAACGCCTCCTGCAAGTCCAACTGCAGGCCTAGCCTGCACAACAGTCTCACGCAGGCCCACTTCACAGATCTGCTCTGGCTCTGGAAAGGCCCAGAGGTCAGTGGTGGAAGCTAGGAAGTCTGTGCCAGTGGGAAGAAGGATCTGTGCCAGCAGGCTGAGGGGTCTGCACTGGAGCCAGGAAAGCACCAGAGCTCCCCAAGGTAAGTACCACAGCCGTCCTTAGTAACAGTGAGGTCCCGAGCTCCTCTGGCGATGAGGCAAGGTGAGCTCCCATCAGGAAAGCCCATGTGACAAGCTTGTTCGTGAGGCTGAGCAGTGCACCATCTTCCCCTCCAGAGCCACGAAGCCATGCTCAAGATGAGGGCTAGAGCTCCCCAAAGTTCATCGGGATGAACTTCAGCATGATGAGGTTCTCTGGCAGAACAGCCCAGGAGAACTAGCAGCTTCCAAAGGGTCTGACAGCTTCTCGGCCCAGCGTTCTGGCAATGCTATTCTGCCTTTTATGCTGCCGGCAACCACCTTCAGGTGGGTTTCCTGCACCCAGCACCACACTAGTTTAATTCAGATGGCTATAGTAAGCTGACCCTCAGTTAAAAAATCCACTACAGATGGAGACACAGTGTGCAGGATTTGCTACCAGGTGCGGCTTGAGGCAGCCCCTGGGTCTTCGGCCATGTCCCTCTGGTGTAACATTGGTGATTCCACTGAACGTCAAAGCAGCTTCATAGCGCAGACTGTATTTTTATTTCTATTTTACAGGCAAGGAAACTGAGGGCAGATGGTTAGTCACCTTCCCACAGCCAGAGAGCTAAAGAGAGCCTGGGCCGCACGGCTGGGGCCTGAGGCGGGGCCCCCTCACAGGGCCCCTCACAGGGCTGAGCGCAAACCCTGGTCCTGGGGCTTGGCCAACTTTCCTCATCTACTCAGCTCGTAGTGTCAGAGTTCACGCGGGCAGACAGAGTTGATTAGATTTGCCTTTATCTCTTGCTTTGAATTATTCATATCTCTTCCTTAATTTTCTCAGGAATAATTTAATAACGCGCAGAGGCAGGAGGGCAGTCGGCGAGTGCTGTCCGCAGGCCCACCCCAGAACTGCTGCCCTGGAGGCTGCTCTGGAGTCTCCCCTTCAGGCCCAGGGCCTCCCTGGATGTGCGGAGCCCAGGAGTCCTGCCTGCAGAGGCTGTTCCTTCGTGTAGCCTCCTGCATCCCGGGAGGGGCCCCTTGGGCTATGTACATCCCTGTCCGTGTGGCGTCCCTCCTCAGGGCGTGTGGAGTGAGCTCTGGCCCTGCTCTCCTACTCTGGCCCGCCAATCAGCTGACCTTCCTCCACAAAGCTTGTTGCTGTGGTGGTGGACTAAAAGCTGGCTCCTTGCCAAACTCACTGTGGACATCTAGTTGTCATGGTGACAGCGTTGAGGGGGACCTGAAGGGAGTCACTCGCCCCCCTCACCCTGTCTCATGGGTGGGGCTTGCTGAGCCCCTCCCACTCCTGCCATGAGGTGCGATGGTGCAGGTGCCCAGCCACAAGTCCCAATGCCCACATGTAGTATTAAGTGCTTGGCATGGAGGACCCGCAGGCGCGGCCTCTGGGATGAGCTCCCTGCCCTGTGGGTCACTGCATGGAACATCAGCCACAGCGTGGGAAGGAGGGCCAGCTGTGCTTGCTGGGTGGGCTGACGCTGCCCTGGTCACCGTGTGTCCTAGCTCCTCCCAGCTCTTTGCTGTATCCCTGCCCTGTGCGTCAAAGGCCTAGGCAAATGCACCCTGGGTCTCACCCATGGGGACTTGAGACCCTTCCCTGGGAGCTCAGGTCCTAGCCTTGGCTCATCCCCACTTTTCCCTCAGGGTGCCCGCCAGAAGGAGCAGGGAAGGGCCTGGCTGGCACCTGTCACTTCACTGTGGTGCGGCAGGAGCTAAGCGGGCCTCTGTGACTGTGCTCACCTGGACCTGCGCTGAGGGAGGTTTCTGCTCAGCGCCGTGGCACTGACCGCGGAGCAGAAGAGGAGCGCACGTTGAGGGAAGCGGGCACAGGGTGGTGAGGTGCGGCTGGAGGTGCCCAGCAGTGCAGTCAGAGCCAGCCAGAAACCCTCTGCTTCACCTGGCACCGGGTGATGTGGGCAGCAGAGTGATGACCTGTGTCCTCACTCTGGGTGACGATGGCTAGACTAGCTGGCTCCTTCCTCCAGCCAGTGCTGTGGTTTGAGCATGGTCCCCACACTTCAGGTGTTCCCCTTGTCAAAACTTGTCATTCCAGGTCCCGAGTTGGCCTTGGAGAGGGGGTAACTTGGGAGGTGACAAGCTCAGGGACTAAGCCCTCCTGGTGCCTGAAGGGTCACCTCTGTACGTGTGTGCTCCTGCTGCCAGGTGATGCCCTCTGCCCTGCCCTGCTGTGCCAAGGCCTCCCCTTCCCCCAGGGCAACAAAGGGAAGCGTGGTTCATTTCCTCAGCCTGCCCTGGCGATGTCCTCACCAACGGCACCCCGGCAAGCTGACTTTGGGGCTTCTGTTCCCAGAATTATAAGAGGATACATTTTGTAATGGCTTAAGCCACTGAGTTTGTGGTCCTTTGTTACCATGGCAATTAGGAAGGAATGCAGTACCAGGCTGAGGCAGTCACGTGTAAGAGGCGGAGGACATGATCTCCTCTTTGCAGCCCACTGGGGTCTGTGTCTGGGCCTCAGTTCTGAATGCCACGCTTGAGCAGGCCAGAGACAAACTGGAGGGAGTGGTCACCTTTGGGGATGTTGGCTCAGTCCGCTTCCTCCGACTGCTCCCTGCCACAAAGCAGAGTTTAGGCAGGCAAGTCTGTCTTGGGCAGCATTTCATCTTGCCGGCGTGGATGATGGAGACTCTCCTGGGCATTGTAATTGGGGCAGTCTTGCTGTTGTTGTTGTGGAGGCAGGGTTCCTCTGCGTGGTGCCGGCAGGCTTTGAACACGTTGATGTAGCCCCGGCCGGCAAGAACTTGTGGCAATCCTCTTCCTCAGCTTCCCAAGTGCTGGGATTACAGGAGTGGGCCACCACTCCCAGCTAGAACAGTGTCTTGTTAGTCTGGGCTTGTAACACCCTGGGTCTGAAATGTCCCCTGAGAGCTCAGGTGCTGAGGGCACTGGGGACTGAGGGCTCAGATCCCTGAGCAGACAAAGCCGGTTATGGAGTTGGTGTGATGAGTGATTGGGGGTCGTAGGGACTTGAGGAGGTGGGGCAGCTGAGGAGAGTGGTCGTGGGGGGGGGCTGCCCTCACAGGGGGTATTCTGCCCCTTTTTCCTCTGGCAGAGTGGGAACTCTGCTGCGCTCTGTGTGCCCACCATGACGTCTTGCCT
>PVKN010016909.1:6751-17721 GCA_004027915.1 Capromys pilorides | reverse complement strand
GCTCATGATCAAACAGTTAAAAAAATTTAATTGGGCTAGAATTTAGACTCTTAAGTAATGACAGTACTCTGACAAAACAACAAATATGAGCAAAGTATATAATTAAAACATTCAATGTTAATAAATATGCCTCCACTCAACTCCTGAAGAATAGGCTAGTGGTTTTTAATGCTTCATGAATACTTTTCTCACTCAAAAATCTGTAGCAATTTCCTTTTGAGACAGGGTGCCTGTAGTATCAGAGGAAGGGATATTCTTGCTCAGCATAAAGAAGTTACTGTACTAAATATAAAACTGTTCTGATTATAAACAGTTGATGCAGTTTGTTGAAAATATTTAGCAAGTATAAAAGGTCATAATTGTAGATACTCTACTTTTATTCAAAATATTTAGAGTAGTTAGGATACCATGCCATGTTAGGAAATCTGAAAATGAAAGCTCTCTAGTTTTCAGTCATCATTTGGTTTTAGTCTCCCAAATTCCTGAGATACTCAGCAAATGTCAGTCCCAAAGCATCAAACTACAGTGCATTATTCCATACTGCAGCCTCTTTATGTCCTTTATTTTCTTCACTCAGAAGGCTATTTGTAGTTAGTCTGTCAGATCACTACAATATCTTCTCTTTCAAGCTTTCTTATGGGCATGAAAAACCTTGGCATCAAGGTGGACATCCTTGCCAAGGGTGGTAAGGGAGTGGCAAAGGTAATAAGCACACTGGTAAACACTATACATAATTTTAGATATGGGAAAGCTGAGGCTTTAGTGTTGACAGACATAAAACTCCCAAAAAACAAAAAAAGCCAAGGTAAACAATTGTTGACATAACTTGCCATTTCACACATTAGGAAAAAATTATATGCTACCTCTCTGAGGAATGACCACTGGTTTACAGTGGGGAAGCAAGGTGAGCTCTACTGAGTAGTATGCATCAAAACCAGGAAAAATAGTTCCTTCCAAGATTTCAACTCGGATGTGCCACAGCACTGTCTGGGAGGGGGTCTCCCTATCTCCTGGCATCCCTTACCCTACTCTACTCCTCAGCACACACATCTGCTATGTGGCAGTGACACCACTGGGACAACACAAAGCCAGTGCCATTATGTTCCCAACATGTGGAGGCAAACTACAGTTTTCAGTACTCTCTTCGGACCACTAACATTAATACCCACAAGGAAGCTTGAAAGAGAGCTTGGTAAAACTGGAGAACTGGAAGCCTTCTACTGGACTGTTACCATCAAAAATACTCTGACAAATCAGAGTTAAAAAAAAAAAAAAAAAAAAAAAAAAGATTGTCTTCTTAACCTCTTTTCTGTCAATTTAAAAGATTCTAGTTTTCTCTCCTATTCTCCTACTTCTAGCAGACAGTAGTGCTACCTGACTGGCAAAAGGGATATGTTTTTGAGATATCTAACAACAAGTTGTCAGTCTTTATAGACCTACAGTGCAGGGCTTTCAGACAATCGATACAACTTGTTGGATATTGGCTATGAGTCTTGCAAATCAGTATGTGATGACAAAGATCTTTCTAGAATCTAAGAGTCCTGGAGGACTTGGCAGAGCTGCTGCAAGCATTCTTGTTTTAACATACATGGAAGGGGTTCAACGTGTCATACTAGTGGTAGAACTGATTGCTTACTATGACTGAGTCCCTGGGTTCAATCCCCACCCCTGGATGGGGGTATGGGATGTAGAAACCTGTCAGCAAAAATACTAGCCCCACATCGGAATGAACCTATGTAAGGCAAAAATGATACTTGACCAACATAAAACTTCCAACAAAACTGATTTTGTAACTTGAAACTTTGCAAAGGCAATATGGACTGGTTTAGGGGGACAAAAACTTGTGCCTGTTCTGATGCTTGTGGAAGTGGGATCAGAGAGAAGAGGCTGGGGTAAGAGAAAGAAGCAGTGCACTTCAAAGGCCAGTGAGGTCATTTCTAGGAGGTCAAGAAGAAGTCTGATGACCACTTCATATAATGAAAAGATTTCTATACATTTTTGAAATCTTCCCATCAGACTTTTTCATATTTTAGTTTCTTGTAAAATTAAAAAGTGAACAAAGGATCAGACATCACAACCCTGGCTATCTCTGCAACAGGTGACTATAACAAGTAGAAACATTACTCCCAAAAGTTTGCTTTTTTTACTTTTGTAGTCTCCCCAGTTTTTGAGAAAGCGAAGTATCCTGTATTGTCATGTGTGTTACCACATTTTTAGTAAAAAATATAAAACTTCAAGTGCTACAAATTGCCCACTGCTGGAAAAATAATCTTCAGTGAAATTGTGGCACATTCACCAAAGAGCTTCTAGGTACTTGCTTTTGTTACTGCTCTTTTAAGCTTTTCATATGTGGATAAAAGGCTATAAAATGTTTTGATTGAGTATATTATGGGGAGAAATGTAAATAATAACTAAAGCTATTTAAACACATGTGTAAAAAGAAAACACATGTTTCCATAGCACTCTATGAAAGACAGAGAAACCCACTTCTCTTTGTAAAGGTTTTGAACAGAAAAAAGTAACATCTAACTATTAAAATTCAACAGAATAGCAGATGACTGGAAATGTGCTATGCTGTTGCACTGTTTATAAACCACACCAATGACTATTTTTCCTTTTTTTAGTCCTCCAGGTCTGACTGCCTCCACTTCCCTCTGGGTGCCTGGGGTCCGGCTCCATGTGCGGCCCAGTGCCCAGGATAGCAGTCTGGTACTGCATGGTGAGAGCTGACTCATGGAGGAACGAGGTGATCTGTGAAGGCCTGTGTTTATTCAGAGCTAACAGTTGCTGGATATAGTTTTGTTTTGTCTTTTTTCTTTTTACAGTTGTCAACATGGAAGAGAAAGGCTGGCTGAGGAAAAGTGCAGGAGTGGTGGTCTGGGGCAAGTATGCACAGCCATTTCTGAAAATGCCTGGAGGTTTATATGGAGGAAGGGCTGGGCACAAAAGGGAAAAAATGTTTTACTTCCAAAATTTATTTGAAAGAGGAATAGACCCTGTTTTCAATAGGCTGGGAAAATAAACAGAAATCAGAATGCCTCATACACAAATTTGCACTCGGGCACACAGCCAGGGAGAGGACTCACAAGCAAGGCTGCATCTTGAGTGAGAAAGCTTTCTTTGGCAGAGACCGCGTCGCATCAGGCGTTGGGGAGAGGTGCAGAACGTTTCTCAGACAGGGAAGAATAGGAAGAACTTGCTTATTCTGGCAACCTTGTCTTTTTCTCTTTCTCCTCTTAAGTGAACACCCACTGATTTCCTAGCAGGGTGGCGACGTGCTCCTCCACAGCATGCTGCAGGGAGGAGGGCGTTGACGAAGAGAAAGGAAGCCTAGAACATCCGCACATCACACCTGGGGGGTACCCCAGAAGGACCTGGGGACACTGCATACTTGGGCTGGAGGTTTAAGCTAAGATTTTAGAGGAACATTGAGCTTAGTACAAAAGCCAAAAAGAAAGCCTGCGCAGACAGAAACCACAGTACCCAGGAAAATTTAATTTATTTTATGGCATTTTCCAAAGGCCTGGGTTTCTCAGATCTTAGCTAAAAGGTTATACAGAATAGAATAATAGGCAGTTTTTATTTTTTTAAATGACTCTTACTGTTTCATAGACACAAGAATGGAGTGAGCCCGACTTAAAACAAGGCACTGCAGGGAGTGCTCGCAGCTAGAGGATGAGCTCTACTTGGAGGTGTCTTTTTCCTTTTCTATTTCATGATCAGAGAATAGGGGACAGAAAATCTTAAAAGGCACTCACAAGGTAATTCAAACAGAACACTGTTCCTCTTAATTTAAGGACAGCTGTGTTTTCATGTCTAGAGGAAAATTTTATTAAAAGAAAACACACAGGACATTCTCCTTAATAGGGACACACAGCACTATAGACAAACCAGACATCAGACGGCTGCATTTTCACACTGCCTCTGACACTTATTAGCTATCTGACCTTTAGGCAAGTAACTTGAACTCCAAATCTGGTTCTCATCTTTAGAACAGAGTTGAGAATGGTGGCTATGGGGCCCAGGACACAGCACAGGGAGAGACTGCTTGTCTATCATACACAAGGCCCTGGGTTCTATCTTAAGCATTGTGAAATAAGAAGAGGGAGGAGGAGGAAAGAAATGAGGAGGAGGAGGAGAAGTGAGCATTATTAGAACTACTTTAGACCACCTTTACCTCCTCCTTGTGTCCACGGGCAAGAGATGGTGCAATGAATGCAGGGTGCAAAGCCTTAGGCGAGAAGCATGTAACTGGTACACTGTGACAATTCCCCTATTCTAACATGTGTGGAACTCCTGAATATCTGGTTCCACAGCAGGTGCTGAATAGGACAAGAGCGTGTTCTCAAAGAGATGGAATCTATTTGGGACATGGGGAAGCAAATGGAATGATGAGAACCACTACTATAATGAGTATACTGTATGGAGGTGGGGGAGGGGCTTCCTGAGTGTCTCAGTTACTCCTTGTTGCTGAGATGAAAAAGGAGAGGTTTATTTGGCTTATAGTTCCTGAGGTTTCTTTCAGTCCATAGCTGGCTGGCTGAAAGGCAGAGAGTATGGTAAAGAAGAAACAGTTCACTGCAGGCAGAAGACAGCAAAAGCAAGCAAGCAATCAAGGGACAACATAAGCCTTTTTCTGTCCCTTATATTGTATCAAGGCTACTGGGATTAGGGCAGTACCAAACCAATCACTGGACTCAAGTCATTGGACTCACCCACCCTTAATCCTAGCACTTTACCACAAATCAACCATACACTGTAGATTCTGACAAAAGCCCACCTATGACTGCACGGGTCTAGAGGGAGGGCTGCCTGAGGCTCCAGGCGCTAGGCAGCTGGTCTGCTCTGCATTCTCCTAAACTGCCACACTGCTCAGTGCCTGAACCTGGGGATTGCATGTTTGCCACTGTCATCCACAGAAGGTCATTTTTATAAGCAGTGGAGGAAGAACTGAGGGTCCTTCACTAGAATATAGCTACAAGGTGCACTGAGCTATACCTCGTCATGCACAGCTTGCTTCAGGGTACTAAGAGAGTTGACAACTTGTAGGTATGGTGAGCTGCATGTATCCCTTATGTTCTTGAGAGCTCTCTGCAAAATGGTACAGGGCCTAAGACTGGGAAGACTTTTCTACCAAGGTTGTCCCTGAGTGAGTACCCACCTTGGGCATGAGGGACATACTAGCTGCTAGGAGAATTAATGAACAGTGCCAAAAAGATATCTGTAGATCACTGACAAACAAGAGTAGTTGACTAAGTGGCCAAAACTTGTACTCTCAACCCATGACAACATAAGTTAGTTGGTCTACTGGCAAACCGACCCAATGATAACCTTGGCAGGAACCTTGTCAGAATGGCTTGATCTGTATGTATCTCTGGCTGTTAGGTGATATCCATGACTTTCTATAAAACAGATAACATACTCAGACCCTAGTGAAACTACTATTAAGGACTGACTCAACTCCCCCACCCCACCTTCATATTCTGAAATCTTAACTCCTAGTACCTCAGAATATGACTGGTTTTGGAAATGAGATACTTAAAGAGGTAGTTAAATTAAAATGAGGTCATCAATGTAGGCTCTAATTCTATACGACTGGTGTTCTTATAATAAACACATATATAGGGGGGAAAAGTCCCATAGATCTCTCACTTGGGACCAGCAGTCATTTTCTAATAACTGCAGTGAGAAAGAACAAATGCCCAGTACTTTGAAGGATGACCAGACATTGTTTCCGAGGTAATACTTCTTTTGGATTTGCTGGCTGCTACTAATGCCCACCAGAAGATGAGATTTGGCTTAAATTCATCTTGCAAAGGATTCAATAAATTTGGGAAAATCTGGAGTGGTCTTAGCAGCTCAAGGTAGAAGTGGCAGAGATTAACTTTGTAACTGACAGGATCTAGACTTCGACACTATCTCAGAGTGAGTTCTATTATGGTAATGAAGGGGCAGAGGAAAAACTTCAGAGGTCCCCCCTACCCCAGCTCCTCACAAAAACTGTAAACCAAAAGGAGTACTAATCCCTAGGGACAGGAAAAATTTAGAATGTCCATAAATATTTCCATATAGTTTTATTTAATGTTCCTTTTTGTTTGAGATAGAAGACAGAGCGTTTTCCAGTCTTGCAGAATGATGGTAGATGAATACAAACTTAGGCATACATTCTTCTAGAAGGTTTTCTCTACTGGAACGTTATAGCACTTAGCCAAGCACTATAGAATTGGCAAGATCTGTTTCTTTCATAGGCTAGGAAGCAGTAACTATAGAAACACATTTCTAAAGTGGGCATGGTGGCACACGCTTATAATCTTAGCATGCGCTGAGGCAGCAGGACTATTGTGTGTTCAAGGCCATCCTGAACTATACAATGAGACCCCGTGTCACAAAAACAAATGATCAAAGACTGCCTCCCCCATAAAAACCCAAAAAGAAGCACATTTGTGGCTACTGACAAACAGTCGTATAACTCCTCTGCTTTGTTTCACGGCTCCGGGGATACCATTCAGGGGCCTTAAGGACGTCAGTATCTCATGGAACACTGTGCAGGCATACTACTAAATGCATTTACTATAGTACTTAGGTAGGAGAAAGTGGCAAGTCTTTCAAATGTTTGGCCAGGTTATAGGCATTGTAGTTGGTGACACAAAACCTATCAAATTACAGTTTCTGAGTGTCTAGTGGTCTGGTGCATATGAAAGCGCATACTGAAAAATAAATTTCAGTGAGTAGATCTACCAACAGTATTAGACATAACCAAAATAAATCCTATCAATATAAGGATAATATTATGCAGTTATTAAAATGGTTATGCATACCTGGAAAAGTCAAAGTAGTCTTGAAAAAGAACAATAAAGTTGGAAGATTCACACTTTTCTTTTTTTTTTTTATTTGCAGTACCAGGGAGTGAACTCAGGACCCTGCGCCTGCCAGGCAAGCGCTTATTCTACAGAGCTATCTCCCCAGCCCAACTCATTCTTTTCTAAAAAGGCAGTTTCCATAGTGGTTGTACCAGCCTGCACTCCCACCAACAGTGGAGGAGGGTTCCTTTTTCCTCACAGCCCTCCAGCATTTGTTATTGGCTAACTTCTTGATGTTAGCCATTCTTTCTGAGGTGAGATGGAATCGCAAGTGTTGTTTTAATTTGCATTTCTGAAATGAACAATGATGTTGAATTTATTTTATATATTTACTTGCCAATTATATTTCCTCACTTGAGAAGTGTATATTCATCTCAGATGCCCATTTTTGGAATAGATCTTTGAATTTGGAGGGCCTGACTTTTTAAAAATTCTTTTTATGTTCTGGATAGAAGGCCACTGTCAGAGGGACAACGTGGAGATTAGTGTGGAGATGCCTCAAAAAAGTAGGATTGGAGGTTCCATTCAATGCTGCTGGCTGGTTGGTCGGTCACTCACTTGCTCGCTCGCTTGCTTGGCCTCTCTTTTTCTTTCTTATTTGTATTTTATTGTTTCATGGGCATTTTTCCAGAGAAATGAAAACCTCATGCAACAGCAATGTATGTGTACCCATGTTTACAGCAGTGCAATTTGTCATAGCTAAATCTTGGAAGCAACTCAAATGCCCATCAACTGAGGAAAGGATAAAGGAGATGAAGTGTTTTTATGCAATGGACTACTATTCAGCTACAAGAAAGGATCAATCTGAGGCATTTACCAGTAAATGGATGCAACTAGAGACCACACTCTGAAGTGAAATAAATCAGACCTGCATGTGTAAGCATCATATTGTCTCCTTAGTGTAAGAACCTGAAAGAGAAAAATCTGAAGGGTAAAATAGATTCTGGCAAAAGGGAATCAATCTGTTCAAAAGGAAGGAATTAATGAATTGAAGAGAAGGACAGGAGAGGGAGTAAAGAGATATATCTATATATGTAAGCAGTATGGCTTGGACAACTGTACTGTGGATTTCTGCTGGTCTATGGAAAGGAACAGTTAATGTTTAATTTATTCTGTCTCCTTTTTTGAATTCCTTGACTTTTTTCTCTTCTTAATTTCTTTTTCCAATTTTGCATGCATATATCTGGCAATGTGAACAGTTAATTTGAAGACAACATTGTTCAATGCAACAAATACTGCGGAATTCATATTATTTTATTCAGTGAAATTCTGCATCATTTGTAATTTTTCAGTTTTAATACTATGTTGTACTCTTTAAAAAACACAAATTTACAAAAACAGCCAGTTCCACAGTGCACATGGACAGACACACAGACCAGTGGAAAAGAATGGAAAACCCAAGAATAAACCATCATATATGTAGGCCAATGATCATCAGCAGGAATTCCAAGACTATTCTATGAAGAAAGCATAGTCTCTTCAACAAGTGGTGCTAAGAAAATGGAGACACCATTTGAAAAGAATGAAGTTAGGCTTTTGCCTTTAATCACATACCAAATTAACTCAAAATAGATTAAGTAGTTGACTACAAAGGCTAATCCTGTACAGTTTCTTTTATGTTTGAAAGAAAAATTAAGGGAAACTCGATGACACTGGGTTCTTTAACATGCCATCATTAGTAAGGGAAATACAAGAAGAAATAGATGAAATGGCTATAGAACAAAAGTTAATGATTTTTTGGGGGTCAGCCTACTGTAAAAAAAAAAAAATAAAAACCTCAGGATGGGCGAAAATAGTTGTCAATCATAAGTTCAATAAGGAATACTTAGAATATATAAAGAACTTCTACAGCTCAAAATAATGTACCAACAATCCAACTGAAAAGGGGCTGGTGGGGAGCTTTCGGATTAGCTCAGTGGTTTAAGTGCTTGTACAGGCAATCCCAGTCAGGCACAAAGGAGGGTGGTTCAATGCCCAGACCCACCCTAAAGGCAGCCTGAGCCAGCTTTAAAAAAAAAAAAAGAAAGAAAGAAAAGAGGCTCAGGATATAGCTCAGCAGCACAAGTGCCTACTTACCAGCACAAAGTTCTAAGTTCAATTCTTAGTACTAAACAATAAAAATGAATGAAGAACACAGACATTTCTCTAAAGAATATATGTTAACGGTAGACAAGGACAAGACAGCAAACATGACTACTCATTAGGGAAATACCAATCAAAATCACATTGAGATATTGTTTCACATATATAAGAACAGCCACTACCAAAATAAAAAATAAGTTGTTGGCATGAATGTAGAGAAAACACCTTTACATACAGCTGGTGTGAATGTGAAATGACATAATTTCTATGGAAAACAATAAGCAGTATTTAAAAAAAAACTGAATGAAATTACCATATTACTCAGCATTTCTACTTGCAGGTCTATATCCCAAAGAACTAAAAGCAGAGGCTTGAGCAGATCATTTATGTATGAGCCAAAGTTTATAGCACTTTTACTCACAATGGTCAAAAAGTGGAAACCTGGGCCTCGGTGGTCTAAGCACAGGCAAGCACAAGGACCCAGGTTTGATCCCCAGTGCTACATGCCCCACTGGCCCCGCGCTGCACCAGCCACTGAAACCAGGTGTGGGAGTATAGGCCTGTAATCCCAGTGTTAGGGAGGCTGAGACAGGAGGATCATTATGAATGCAAGCTGCGTAGTGAGACCCTGTACCAAATAACTGACTAAATAAGTAAGTAAGTAAATCTTAAAAAAAAAAAAAAAAAAAAAAAAAAAAAAAAAAAAAAAAAAAAAAAAAAAAAAAAAAAAAAAAAAAAAAAAAAAAAAAAAAAAAAAAAAAAAAAAAAAGTGGAAACCCAAGTGCCCATTGATAGATGACTGAATACAAAATATGGCATGGCAATCACTGGAAATTACAATGGGCTATCATTCAAACTTAAAAAGAAACAAAATTCTGATAAACACTACAAACAGGAACTTTGAAAAAATGATGCTACATGACAAAGTCACACAAGAAAAGGACAAATGTTGTATAATTATATTTATGTAAAGTACCTAGAAAATTTCAAACTCAAATGCTCAGAGCCATAAACTAGATGTTTGGTACCACAGGCTAGGAAAGCCAAAAAAGGAATTATTATTTCATGGGTACAAAGATTCTGCCTTGGATGGCAAGTTCTGGAGACAGGTAATAGTGATGACTTTACAACAATGTAAGTGTGCCAGGCATGGTGGCATGAGCTTGCATTCTCAGCACTTGGGAAGCCAGAGCAGGTGGATGGCTGCAAGCCTGAGGCCAGGCTGGGCTACAGGGTGAGTTCCAGGCCAGCCTGAACCGCATGGTGAAATCCCTCTTTTGTCTCAAAACAAAACAAAACAAAAAACCAAAAAAAGTAAGTTTATTTCATGCTAATAACATGGACAATTGAGGATGGCTAAAATGATAAACTGTATGTTATACACATTTTACCACAACAAAAAAGGTTTAATACATGGTGATGTGTGCAATGTGAAAAGCTTTTTAATATATATTTGGTGGGAAAAAATAGGTTATAAGATTGTATAGGCAGATTGCTCTTCTGCTTGAAAACAACTATCTTCCCAGAAAAAGCTTAAGCAAGCTTTTTTTGCGTTTCACCTTGATGGGAGAACTCTGATAGCTCCCCAGGAGGTAGCCAGGGAGGTTTAAGCTTGCAGCTCCCTTCACACAGCAGTCTGGGGAGGCCAGGGATGGCTGGCTGAAAATGAGCACGGGCGGGCCAGCCACAGAACACAGAACTGATCACACCAGAGAGCACACCTGTGCTGTTCCCTTGCTTTTGAAACAGTCAGAAAACAAGGTACATCAGGTCTAATGTGGTATGCGGGATGCAAACTCTCACGGCTTCTCTCAAGATTTATAGTACTGCTAGTGACAAACTAACAAGCGTCATCTAATACAATGCTGTTTGGATTAAATATTCCATTTCCCTTGGGTAACATCAATCTGCTCATCTATACACCATCTATACCACAGCAAAGAGGCCTTCACCGTGTATTTGAAGCAGGTTTTTTTTTTTTTTTTTTTTTTTTTTTTTTTTTTTTTTTTTTTTTTTTTTTTTTTTTTT
>PVKN010016908.1:0-17621 GCA_004027915.1 Capromys pilorides | reverse complement strand
CCTGTGCTCTGTATAACTACTATGAGGACAACAATATTCAATGTGTCAGTTATTGCAAATGTACTACTAACGTGTTTTGAAACTATTATATTGTTATTTCTTATTAAAAATAATTTTAAAAAAGAAAGAAATACTATAGGCAGTCAGACAGGGTCAAGCCCTCGAGGACAACAGCACTATGCATTTTTGCAAGACACAGACACCGCTGATGTGGGCCAGACCTTGAAACCAAAGAGTGAAAAAATGCAGCCACCTATTTCCTTAAAGATGTGTATCAGGGATTTATATTCTAAATGAGTATCAATCACCCTAAAAGAGCCTAACTGAGTCAGGAACTCAACCCCAACAGGAAGAACCCTTATTCCTTATTCATGCCCGATTGCTACATGATTTGCTTTCCAATTTGTTCCCAATTTAATCAATTTTACCTGAATAATGGTGCTTGCAATCTCATTGGTCGACCACAGCTTTGTCCCACCTCATGCCCACCTAATCGAGTTCCTATGGTTTTCACCTTAGGCCCACCTTAGCATGTGGTTTTGCCCTATAAGACCCCTAAAAAAGACAATTTCCCAGGTAACCCACTAGGGCCCCCCTTCTGTTCCCCTCTTAGACAGAAGCTTTCTTTCCCAATAAATATTCTATTCTAAACCTCCATCTCAATCCTAAAATTCATTCTTCGGTTTTAGAGAACACAAACTCGGCCCAAGTATCTTTCAGGTTGGAGATCAGTTTTCCCTATATCATTTGGAGGTTCCCTATTGGAAGTCATCCTCCCCACATCAGTTTTCTTTCCCTGCGTCACTACCACCAACATGATGAGGGCCCACTGCCCACCTGAAACTCCTCACTCAGGATGCCAGGAATCACATCAGCTAGGCCCCTCTCACCTTCCCAGACCCCAGCCCTCATATTCTCCCTGGCCAGGGCCCCCCTCTCTGCAGTCACATATGCTTCCGTTTTGCTGCATTCCAAGCATTTATCTGAGAAGCACAATCTTTGGGAGAACTGTGTTCTCTTCTTGTCCACATGCCCTTTGATGTCACCCCTTAGCTCTGGAATTCCAGCTTCAATTGATATCAAATCTAGATTTCTGGTCCCTATGGCAACTTTCTGAATCAGAATCTGAGCTTGAGGCTCTTCTTAGGTCAGATATAGGTTGAAATCCAGGTCCATTTCCAAGGAATTTTAATAATAAGCCCCATCAGAGAATGATGTCTTCTTTGAACTATAAAGTGCTGAGTGTGCTCAAAAGCAAGGGCAGAGTTGCGAGCAGTTTCCTGTGATTTAAGTTGCTGTCTCTCTGTCCCTGATTTTCCTCCTCCCCAGCTCCTTCTCTAATAGAGTGAGGTGCCCGGAGGACAAAAATATTCACAGAGTTACTAAGGCATGCCAAGAACTGGGCTGTGTGCCTTGCTTCTGTTTGTTTGTTTGTTTGTTTGTGTCTTTCTTGTTTTGTTTTGGTCATTTCAATCCTTCTACCCTATGAGAAAAGAAAAAGAAAAAAATAGCCATTTTATAAATACAAAAACTGAGCACCCCAGAATACAGTGATTTTTCCAAGAGATCTGTTAGTAAAGGATTAGAATTTAAACTGTGATGCATTTGATTCAAACCTCCATGTTTTTTGTACCACATTATGCTCTGTGTTTAATTTCATATTGTGAGATAAATGGATTAAAGGCTCAGAAAAGACATGTGTTGAGGTAACTTGTACTTGCAAGCAATTTGTAATAGACCCAACTAGTTGAGTACACTTAAAGAGAAGCAGGAAATGATGCCGTTTTCCATTCCGTTGGAAAAGCCCACAACACTCTTTGGATAGAAATGTCCTAAACAAATGCCACCATGCTCACAGGCACAGTAGAGGATTCTTCAGACTTCTCATTTGTCCTGCTTCGGAATTTCAGTCCTAGGAGGCACTCAATAAATGGTTCAAATAAACAAATGACAAACTTTACATAGCACTTGGGTTTTCAGAAGAAGAGATTTTTTGATAATTTGTCATCTGCTTCCACCCAAGAGTCAGGCTAGGAATGCTAATCTAAACTTGAGAAGGACTCTTCATGAATCCTCATTCAGCCGTTTTATCTTTAGCGAAAAGGTGAGTTAGTGTTAAGCACTTGAATCAGCTGTTTGGGAAGGCGTTGTAAATAAATTTTCCTCTTTGAGTAAAATGGAAAAGTGAGTAGTTGGCTGACACGCCATAATCCTGAAGATTATTGTCATTCCAGGCTCTTCTGCAGCTCCCCCTTGGATGTTCAGTCATGAATGCTTACTTCCAGGCTGACTTTGAAAAATAGAAAAATTTCTGGGGCAAACATTAGAACTCATTGTCGCAGAACCTTGCTTCTCTTTGTGTTTTCTTTAAATCCATGATATTGGCCAGTGTCAGAAATAAAAGAAACGTGAGTGTCCGTGCTTGGAAAGGTGAGGTCACGGGATCCGGGCTGGGCGGCAGCTCCGCCATGGCAGCTTGCCGAGTGAGCCCTAGGCTGCGAGTTCAGGGCCACACACTGAAAAAGAGAAGAAGGACCGATGTGAGCAATTTATTATCGAACCATATGGAAGGTGAGTGTGTGACACTAAGACAAAATTAATTTAACAGATTCAGACTGGGTAAAAGTTCACGATATCCCCTTGAACTTGGAGAAAGTAGCTAATTAAAATATTCTTGCAGTGACAATCATTTGAATAGCTCCACTAAGCTTGTCATTTATAAGTTATAGCTAAATGTCAAATAGTGATTAGCATTTCCCCTAGATTCAGGAAATCCTATCTGAAGTATCAATAAGGTATGAGCTTTAATCAAAAGAGGCAATTAATAACGGACTATTCTTTTTGATTCTGAGAAGCTATATGACATTTAATGGTCTTGGTATATATTGCCATAGATATGTATTTCTAAGCAAGGAGTTCATATTATTATTATTATTATTATCATCATCATTATTATTTTTAGGGAAGGTTCTACAGGGTATTCAGGGTCTCACTACTAGATCGGACTCTTAGCGATCCGCCTGTTTACAGCCTCCCAAGAGCTGGGATTACAGGTGCACACCAAATCTCAATTGCCATTTCAGCGTACCCTGGAGGCAGGGCTGGTACTGAAGGCCCAGGGGATCAAACCCCTGGCCCTTGCGTCTGCTTACAGGTGCTTTAATCTGTTGAGCTATTTGGCCAGCCCAGAGTCTGTATTATTAATCTTGCACTTTATGCCTCCAATCCAAGAACTTTCTCTCTCTCATCTGCTTGTTTCTCTCTCCCCTTTTCCCTTTCTTTCTATTTCCCTTCTCCGTTCTTTTTTCTCTACTTTTCTTCCTTGCTTCATTTTCTTTCCACAAGAACTTCTTAAGAGTCAATATGTCGGGCCGACCAGATAGCTCAGCAGACTAAAGCACCTGCTTAGGCAGAGCGCAGCAGCTGGGGTTCGATCCTCTGCATGCTGTGCCAGGCCGACCCCTGGGGCATGCTGAGATGGCAGTTGAGACTGGGCATGGTGGCAGGCACCTGTAATCCCAGCACTTGGGAGACTGAAAACAAGAGAATCACTGTGAGTCCCATCTACATAGTGAGACCCTGTAGACCCTGTACTAAATGCATTTTTAAAAATGAATATACATGTCAAACCCAAAGAACCAATGATGAGCACTGCAGTATACATGAATATAAAATGCTTACCAAAAACAGGAAAGTATACACCAAGAAAGAAACAGAATTCAGGGTCCCTTAGGCAGATTAAAGAAGGCTCTAAAATGATATTACACCAAAAGAAGTTGGCAGGCTTCAACAGTATAAAAGTCAATAAATTTATTTGTATTTGAAGTTATACACATTATATTCCAAAAAATAAACTGATGAACGTTTATTGAAATAACTGATGTTTAAAGCTTGCTAATTTTTTAATAGGAAAAAAATCATAAGGCAAGCGTATATCATATCCAAATTCCTGATATTTATTTTATTTTATTTTAGAAATATTTTATTTCTTACTTGGACCACAATAAAAATTTTTATAAATATTTAGAACATGTATTCATATCTGATAAATATTAGTTTTATTAGGATATTATTCTCCAATTTAAAAATGCATACTTTTTTCCTAACTCTTAATTATGTTTCTGTTATTTCTACAAATTAATTTTTACTCACAGTTAATTCATTCAACAAACATTTAATGAAAACGCTCTATCTGCCAAAGACTATGTGTACAATGAAAAACAGAAACCACACGGTTCCAGTCTTCGTAAAACTGGTACGCAAGTAATCTCTGATGGGACAACAAAAACTCTGGGAACGTGGAGCTTACTTTAGAAAATTGCCCTTTGTAATAAACTTGACTAAAACACAAATGGTTCCATAAACAGGATTTAGTAAGTACTTACGCCAAGGACTTGCTAAGTACTTACGCTCTGTGATATTTTAGAGCCACAAGATGAAACTGCAACACAGCCCTAGTGTTCGGTCTGAACCCACGCAATCGAGCAGGCCAGGCATTCTGACAAGAGTAGAAGATACATTGCGGGCATCGAGCCGGCAGCGAACAAATGGGTGCAGGAGACTTTATAGAATCTTTCAGGGAGGGTGAGCACAGGCTGGAACAGCCAGGTAACAGGTGGGGGGGGGGGCTGGAACAGCTGTGGGAGAGCTCATCTTGGCAGGGCTACCTGGTCTGTGAGCGACCTTCAATGTTAACAAAGGAAAGTCTCCATGGTTGCCTGTCCAGGTCAAAGTGGACCCGCTCTGTGGTTTTGGGTTTGGCTCTGCATGGGGTGAAGGGGGAGAGAGCTTGAGGGCAGGGTGCCTGGGAAGCTTTGAGTTCTGACCTATCACTTAGAATGAAATGGAGCTCAGTTCATCGTTGCTCCTTCTTGGGTCCATGTCTCTGTCTGAAAAATCAGTCTATCAGTCTGGGGAGATAGCTCGGCGCATTTTGTGACCAGCACCCAGGTTTGATCCTCAACACTGCATGCCTTTCGGTCCTGAACCCGGGAGCTGTGAACCAGCCACTGAAACCAGGCGTGGTGGCGCATGCCTGTAATTCCAGTGCTGGGGAGATAAATAAATAAATAAATAATTTTTAAAATTATTTATTTTAAAATTTTAAGGGACCAACCAATTAGCTCAGTGGATTAAAGCGTCTGGAAGCAGGTGAAGAGGCCAGGAGTTCAATCCCTGGGCCTGCTGTGCGGGCCCCACCTCCAGGGCACATTGAGATGGCAATTGAGACTGAGTGTGGTGGCGTGTGCCTGTAATCCCAGCTCTTGGGAGGCTGTAAACAGGAGGATCACTATGAGTTCAATCTAGTAGTGAGACCCTGAACACCCTGTACACCCTTCCATAAAAGATATTTTTTTAAAAATTATTGACTTCCAATCCACGGACGCATTGTGACCATTTCCTCTGCGTGAGCACAGAGTGCAGCGACCACCCAGGCCTTGGGGGGCCCTGACACTGCTACTACTGTTTTTTGTATCTCTTTTTGTCTGAGTTAAAATTTTAAAATCTTTAATGCTTGAAAATGATTTGTCTTGGCCTATTTATGTATTTCTTCTTGGAAGAGGGATACCAAGAACTTGTATTAAATATTCTTGTTCAGAACATCTTCCTGAACTATAAGGCCCACTACTCTTGCTTTTAAAACACTTAGAATGGTATTAGAATAATCCAATGCTTTCCAAATTTAGCAGCTTCTGTGCCTTAAATTGAAGATAGTAAATTAGCGAATGTCTGGGCCTGGTACGTTTGGTACATGTGTCTGTCTGTCTATGTGTACAAGTTTGTGACGGTTATTTCTTTGCCCCTTTAGCAACATTACTATCACAACTGACCAATAACAAAGCTGTCGATCATTGATGTAGTAAGGAAAAGTCAAGTGGAAAATAAACTGATTCCCAGAGATATATTCTGATACCAGTAATTGCCTTAGAACTCACATGAAGTGTACCATGTAAAATCTCTCCTTTGAATTTTTCTTTCAGTTAGAAAAATCATGTTCAATTACAAAGTACGGTTCACTATATTCCAGGGACATTGAAAATGACATGCACAGCAACTTCTCCTTCACCAAATGTCTGAAGAAGAGGTTTAGAAACTGTCCCTCTGGTTAGGTGCAGTGGTCAGGTCCATGGTCCCAGCATTCAGTGGGCTGAAACAGGGAGATCACTGGCAGTTGGAGGCCAGCCTGGGCTACAGAGCACCTGACCAAGGAAAGAAAGAAAGAAAGAGAGACAGAGACAGAGAGAAGGGAGGGAGGGAACTCTTACTCCGGAGCACAGCAGGAAGATCACTTACAATTAAAATTGGAGAGTGTCTGATTTGCATGAAAAGAATCATAATCTAAAAGCACTTCAACTGGAGTTTGCTTGGCAATTATTTAGGAAATATTATGTGTGATAATAGTTTCATTATTGGTTGCATTATAGAATTTACTGCTGTTTTTTATTAAGTCATGTGTTCCTTTCTTTTTCCCAATACAATATTAAATACAATAAAAATCAATTTATTATATTGGCCCAAATAAAATTTCTAAAATGAACACTAACACTTTCCATCTATAAATAAGTACATAGTAATAAATCTCTGAAAATCACATAGGGACCTACTTCCAAATAATAGGATTTCTTTTTCCATTACATATTAATAGACACTTCTCACCAGAGCAACCACATGTAATTGTTTATTCATTCAAGCAAGGTTTATATTTCATAGGCATCCATGGACTGCCTTTATTCTTAAACAAACAGATTTACAAAAAGATGCAAAGCTTGTAAATCTATAGGACATGGTCTCCTCCTGCCCATGCTTCGTTCATAAAGAAGTTTGGAGGAAAAAAGGGCCACAGAAAATAGTTGGTTTTGGGGAAAAACTTAAAAGAATAAAGAAGTGATTCATCTGGTAGCTGCGGATTGCTTATTTAACATGAAAGTGACCAGACTCTAAAAATTTTTTCCAGATCGCTATTAACACTTACAATAAGTATAGGTAAGCAGTTTCTAGATGAAGTATACTGTTGCTGTTCCTAAAAACCCTAGAGTAAGTGGCAGAGGCTTTGTTGCTTAAGTAATTTTTATAAAAAAATTCTACATCAGAAGCATAAATTAAATCACCCTCATTGTAAAGGCTGAGGGGAGAAGGAAGACAAAGAGGCCAAGTCAAGGAACACGCTGGCGGAGAGAGCCCTGACCTGGAATGCTGTGTGTGTGTGAGGTCTCTCCATGTCTGTATCTTTTCCCTTGCTTCCCTTGCTTCACCAACCAATCCCTGGAAATGCTGATTCTCTCTTCTCTTGTCCTTTACTTCTCAACTGTCCCTCTCTGGTCTGAAACAGAAGCCCTAAGATTTGGCCCCGGTGTTGGATCTTGAAGTCCGGGCCATTAAAAACATGACAAATGCAGGTGATTATGTTGGTCTGGTGGCTCAAAATAGCCTGATATGTGTGGAGAGGAGAACTGAGAGAAGGACGCCTAATGAAGAACTGAGAGAGACTGCAAAGGTGTGCAAGAGGTTTCATTCAGAGACTTTTGACCAAAAACATCTAACTTCCCTCATGACCCAGGCTAATGATCTCTACTTCCTACTCAACTCCTACAACCCACAAACCCTCACTGAACTTTAGAAACCCTAACTCAGTTGTGCTGAACCCTAACCAAGATACCAAAGTTATCTCTTGAACTGTAGCGTGCTGTCTAACAGAAAAGCTAGGCATGTTAACAGGCTCAATTATTAAGTAAAATGTGTTATAATAAACTAAAATTTAAAAAATAACCATGGAAGTATAGAAAATAGTATAACTCTCCCCATTCATTTAAGTAAATTATTTTCCTCCTTTCAGCTGTCTTCAAGTTTAATCTGACATCATCCATATAAAGTTTTAGGCAAGGGAGGGAAATAAGCAGAATCATAAAATATAATCTGCTCTGGGTCACTCTTATGCTGCCCTCCCACCTGAAGGCATCCTAGCCTCTTGCCTCATCTCTGTCCTTGTTCCCAAAGCCCCAAAAGACTCTCCTGGAAGTTGTTATGGTAGCCTTGGCCAGCAGTGGCATAGCCACACCCTGCTCAAGGAACACCCTGCAAGAATTTTGTGTCTGGAATAACACTGGCAGAGACAAAGCACCAGCCCTCCAGGTCTATGCGTTGGTAGCTTCCATCTTTTAAGTTTTCCTTTGGTTAAAAAGATAGTTTTGCTTAAAGAAAAAAAAAAAAAAAAAAACTGGTCAATGTTATCAGAAATAGATCGGTGTAAAACGTCAATTCTCAGTGTGTGAGTTAGAATGTGGGTAATATCGAAAGATTAATTCCTGAATAGGTCAGAAATATTCAAGCACTCAGAAGTGAGGAGACAAACTGAAGTGTCCGCTCGTGGATATGAGGCAATTAAAACTTCTCCTAATGTTTCTTGTAGTGTTTGTTTGTTTTCTTTTTTGAGGTACAGGGGACCGAACTCAGGACCTTGCACTTGCCAGGCAGGGACTTAGGCCGCTGAGCTGTATCCCCAGGCTTCCTGGCCATGTTTTTTACTCAGATGTGGGCACATGTCAAACTGGACAGCAACATGCCAAAGTGAGAATGGATTGTACCAGTAAAGGACCAGGAGCTGGAGTTTCTTACAGAGCAAAGCCGCCCATCTGGTAGGGTACAGGCAGTCAGAGATACATTTTAACCCAAGGACAGAGAATTGCATTGGTTCTTTCACACTGAGGAGCTAAGGTTGATTCTGCATAGCTTTCTAAGGAAGAGGCAGCCCTGGAGATGAGTTTCTTTCTTTCTTTCTTTGCTGTATTTTTTAATTCTAAAGTTTCTCAAAAGATTCAAAATATAAGAATGCCAAAAAAAATACTAGGGATATTTTTTTATATCCTTAGAGGAAATCAATTGTTAAGCACTTTTTAAATATTTTCAGACCTTAAGTAGAGTTTTCCTTAATCTGTATAGAAATGAATATTTTGTACCTTTCTTTGGAATTCCAACAGTGCTTATTTTAACAATAGTAAAAATACACTCATTGTTAACTTTAAAGTCATCCTAAAATCTATAATCATATGATAGTCTTAACACAGTTCCACCTGCATTTGAGAACCACATAAGTATGTAGAATCCCTCTTCATTGGCATTGTCACTAAAAGCGAGCTGCAAGAAGGAGAAATTTAGAAGCAAAGCACATCTTCTCGCGCTCACACACACACACACACACACACACAGAGTTGGTTTGTTTAAATTAATATGACCCGGACAAGAGGAGTAATATTCACACCTTTTAGTATTTCACTCAAAGATGACTTACACATTACCGTCCTTCCTGAAAATGCATCTGCAAAAGGCAGGATGCAGTCATGGACCTACGTTATCGCTCTTTTCAAACTGGCCTAATGACAACATTTTCACATGCCCAGTCACTAATCGGATTTTGCTCTCAGTTACCTTCACACTGAGCGGGTAGGGCCACAGCCTAGCAGAGGCATTTTCGGCCCCGCAGCAGCGTTCCTGCCGCACTTCATTCCAGCCTTCTTACACGTGACTCATAGCCTACCAAGTGTTTTTTTGTTGCTGCTATTATTGTTGTTGTTATTGTTGTTGTTAAATGTATTTACTTCAGGGTCTCACTACACAGATTGGACTCGTAGTGCTTCTCCTGTGTTCAGCCTCCCGAGTGCTGGGATTACAGGTGCGCGCCACCACACCCAGTCTCAATGGCTGTTTCAGTGGGGGCAGGGCCAGCATGTCAGGCCAGGGATCAAACCCCGGACCTGCATCTGCCTAAGCAGGCGCTTTAGTTTTCTGAGCCATCTAGCTGCCCTGCTACGAAGTATTTTGTGCATATGATCTCGGTTAGTCCTCCCAGCCATCCAATGTGACAAGTGCTTTAGAATAATTATGTGCATTATCCAGGTGACGAAACTGAGCAAATTTCAGTAACTTAGCAAAATTCAGTAATTTGCTCAAAATGACAGAGTAAGAGGTAGAACAAACAGCCAACAGTCCATGTGACTAACAGCAAATGGCCATGCCCAGCCCTACCCTCAAAAAATCCACTCCCAGCTTGGAAACAGGTGCCTGGCAATTGTAGTGCCCCCGCCACAAAACATATGTGAAACTCAAAGGATATTAATATATATTTGGCTAAGTAAACAACGTGATCTGTAGGCTTCAAATAAAACCTTTTATTGTATATTTATTTGTGCACTATTTTGTCTTGGGGACCAAACAGATTTAAAACTAAAATACCTTCATTAAAAGCACTTGCTCAGAAAACTTATCTGGCAAAAACAAAATGTTCTAACCAGGATTACCCTGGCTCCCAGGAACACACATCTCTCTGCACCTTCTTCCTTCCCGGGGCCTAGTGGGCAAGCGTGAAGTTGACATAAACTCCAAGTTTCCCGGGTCTTGGCAGGCTTGTCTTCTCCTGAGGGTTGGAATGACCACACAGGCCGTTCACACAGCTGTTCAGGACCAGGCCACTAGGGGTGTGGCAGTTTAAGCTGGCATGGGTGGGAGAGTAAAGCTGACCACAGGGCCACGGTCCTGTCAGAATTCAAGTGGTCAAGGAAAGGGTCTGAGATCTCTCCCTCCCCTCTCACACACTCCCACTTAGAGCGGAGCTTCTACTTCAACTAGAACAAGTTAAATATCCCCCATTGTCTGGGGTTGTAGCAGGCTTTTGAGCAGCCCTGTGCTGATGTACAGGAACGCTTGGGTCTCAAAGACCTGTCAATACGCTGTGTCACCTCTCAGCCCCCTGATGTGCACAAGCGGGGAGCCTGTTCCACTGTGGAGGCGGGCCTGTCCCTTCGGCCCCTTCAAGGACTTCCTGCAAGATGAAGGATCAAGAGGTTAGAATTGAGTGCGGGTGACAACAGGGAAGGCTTCACCTCAGCAGAAGAGGATCCTTATCCTCTGTTTCTCTTTCCAAAACCTGTGAGTCAAAAGCCAGCTATTAACACAGAAGGCTCACGGGGGCAGTCAGGAGGAAGAGCACATCGGCATTCACATTAAGTAGAAAAGGATCCATGGCGCTGTTAGCAAGCCCTAGGGAAATAGAAGCCAAAGAAGTTTTCCTACTTACCCACTAATGATGTTTATCTGCACAGGAGACTGCTTCTGTGCTAGTACTTTATATACAATTTAGAGACCATTAAAATTTAATTTAGTGTAATTCATTATAAATGTATTTTCTATTGGAAGTTGCAGAACTTGAACATCCCAGTAATCTGTTTTTACTTACAAAGTGTTTTGCCTGTACCGCAGAGTGAAAAGTACACAAAAAGTCATCTGCCCAAAGTAATCAGCTCCTCCCTCTAACCTTGCTCCTGAATATTCAAGCGCGCAGCTGTGGGAGTGAAGGGAGAGGCAGCAAACCTGACAGTAAGGAAAATCTCTGGGCTTTCCATAAACTGAAGCACTTGGGCAGTTGGCATCTGTTTTCCAGAGTGTTCGACTCGCTTCTTCCATACTAATTGACAATATTGTTTTCAGCATCCAGTAATGGTAAAGGCCAAAATTAGACATTAAATTAAATTAAGCAAGAGTGAGCAAAGAAAAAAATTGAAGAGTAGCCTATCTAAAAATAACAAGCCTTCCATTTCCTGAATTAGCTGCATAGTTTCATAGGGCTACCTATGTAGGTCCATTTCCGGTCTGAAGTAATGGAATCAATAGAACATTGGAATCCAAGACTATCCCTTCATTTGATATTGGACAAATCAGTTATCAGTTCTAAGACTCAAAGCTTCATCTGAAGTTGAAATGAAATGGAAAAATAGCCGGAGAAACAGCTCAGTAGAATAAGTGCTTGCCCGACAAGTGCAAGGTCATGAGTTCAATCCGCAGTTCCTTCAAAAACAAAAAAAGGAATGGAAAAACATTATCTCGGTGCCACAGGGTAATAAGAAATGAAATCTTTCACCAGCTTGTATACTTTATGAGAGCAGGAAATGGGGACTTTATGTGTTGTCCACTCAGTTGCTGTGTCTTGTGTACCTAGGAAGTTGCCTGGTGTTTGGGTACTTCTTACATGAAAGGAAGAGTCCTGTGCACAGTAAAGGAGATGCCCTAGGTAAGATGCCTAGCCTACAGTTAATTGCAACAAAATTGTGCTCTTAATCCTTGCAGATTCCAACTTGTTTTTTTGCTGTTAATCTACTTTTTTTTTTTTTTTTTTGGAGGGGTGGGGTTTTTTTTGTTTGTTTTGTTTTGTTTTGTTTTTTATACAGGGTCTTGCTATGCAGCTTGAATTTGTAGTGATCCTCCTGTCTCAGACTCCTCAGTGCTTGGAATACAGGCGTGCATCACCATGCCCAATTTGGTGGCCAGCACGACATGCCTGGAGTTCCCAGGCCAGCACAGCATGAAGTACTGGGGATTGGACTCGGGGCCTTGTGCTTGCCAGGCAGGCGCTTTCGCTGCCAAGCTATCTCCCTAGCGCCAATCAACTCAAAGTAATAAATCTTACATATTTGCAATCTTACATTATCTCTCATTCATTCCTTTTTTATTCCTCTTTTCAAGTCCTTTAGAAGTAGAGTTAATCCAACTTCCACAATGCACTTCAGGTTCATCTTTTTCTGTCTACCCTCACGGCTGTTGTGGAATCCAAGCTGTAATTCCCTAAATGGACTCTGGACCACGACCTCTGAGCTGGCCTTTCCCATGCTCTGAGCCTTCGCAGTCCTTGCTGGATACTTGGCCTCACCCTGTGCCATTTCCATTGTAACCCCTGTACCAACCTTCTTTCTCCTGCTTTGATCAAGGTCTTTCTGATCGCCCATCTTTTGTTACTGGCTCTACCTAGGAGTGCTTTCACCCTAGCATTTATGTGCATGGATACTGCGCATGCACTAGACCTCTCCTCAAGTGTCTGCCTAGATGGAGTTTCCCTGATTGCCGTATTTTCTCTGCCCTGTTCCTTTCTATTATTCAGCTGTCTACACACTTGCTAAATCTCCACACCTCATCTTTCTCTTACCACCCCTGTTCATGCTGTTCCAGTCAGGAAAGAAGCCAATTCAAAAATCATGACAAAAATAAATACAGAACTAAGAGAGGGCATACAGATCAACAGTGCATACTTAGCATGTACAGGGTCCCAGGTTCAGTCCCCACGTTCAAAAATAACCACCACCACCAAAGAGAAAAGGAAATGACTATAAAATGGAGCTAACTGATTAGATAAAACGAACACAGCAAAACTATAGTAAGGCATATTGAGGTCAAAAAGACAAAAAAATAAAAAAATAAAAAGATAAAAAAATTAGAGATAAAGCAGAAGTATGGAAGACCACCTGAGCAACTCTCCTTAAAGGAAAAGCGACTGTTTCCATTTTGACTGAGCCTGACCCTATTCCCTCATACTGAAATGTAAAGAGCTGGCTCATTATCCTTTCAATTGGCCTTAAGCAGTGTATATTGGTCTAGCGGAGGTGCTGGTGGTAATTTTTGAAGATGGCATGAGTGTTTCCCTGATAACAGGACAAAGAGCCAATGCTCCATGGTGTCAGCTGGGATAGAGCCTCGAGATAGAGGCTATGACTTCCTAGGGCTTGAAAGATTACACATCAGAGCTGAAGCACCAGACCCCCAAAATATTAGATGCTATCTCAATAGCATAATGCAAATTACTTCCTTTGTAAATCTCTAAATATGGCAGAGGTGAATGCAGACATCCTAACTAGCCCAGCTCACAGCTCACCTTCTTCCCACAATTCCCTTCAGAACTTGCCTTCCCAAAATTCCCTTTTGCAAGCCACTCTACCTTCTCCAATGAATAAAGCCCAAGTGCAGCCCCCTGGGTTGCTCTCTTTTTTTCCAGAAGCTGCTTTCATGGTTGGATCTAGGGCCCCTTGGCTCCCCATTAATTATATAAATATGTTTTAGTGTCTTTGTTATCACCATGTGTTGTGCTGGGAGTGGTAGATTGGAATTAACTTGGTGAAATTCCAGTAACGGGTTATTAGGAATATAAGTTTACACTTCTTAGGCTGAGACGAGGACCAGGAAGGGACTCCGACACAGAAGAAATGAAAATCAAGGAATATCAATATTTACAAAAATGTAGTACTCAAAAACAGGAAATTTAAAATTATGTATAACATTAGAACATAAGAATTTTCTTGAGGTTTGGCTTTTAAATCTTTGTATTATGAAGACATACTATGCCGTAATAGAGATAATAGGCCTACAATGGTCAAGTAATCGTACCCTAATAAAATTATTAAATACTTGAAGTAAAGTCACAATTAGACAACCAAAAAAGTCATTAATTGTAAAGGAAAGAAATATTGGAGGGACAGCCTGATAGCTCAGTGGATTAATACATCTGCTTAGGCAGATACCGGGGCCCAGTATTTGAATCCCAGCCTGCTGTCCTGGTTCCACCCATGGGGGCACTGAAATGGTGATTGAAACGGGGTGTGGTGGTGTGCACCATAATCCCAGTGCTTGGGAGGCTGGAAACAGGAGAATCGCTATGAGTATGATATTTGTAGTGAAACCCTGTAGAACCTATACTAAATACAAAACAGAAAAAAAGAAAAGTAAAATTTTCTCAAATCAATTTTTTTCATTTTTTATTACTTTTAATAAGAAATAACATTGAGACAGTTTCAAAACATGTTAGTCAGACAGCCACAATAATTGATTCAATGCATAATGTTGTCTTCATAATAGTTGTTCAGAGTACAACAAGTGGACATGATAACTTTTCTAAACACTATTCATACAAATATTTCTTCTCATTGAACTAGCAGAAAGTAATTGTATACATGATGCAATATTCCATAAAATAGTGGGATATCGGCAGAACTGGCAATGTCAGAAGCTGTTGACCTAAGCCTTTTACAGCTCAGCATACTAATATGGCTTTACTTTTTATGCCTCATGGTTGAATTTTTCTGCTGGGTGGTTAAGGCCAAGTTAAAGCAAGACCTATATAGCAAAACATATAACTTTTGTATCTGACAACATCAGTCAAATATCCTCAGGATTTACCTTGAAACCGTGCACATCATTTTGCAGAACTTTTGTCAGTGTCAGCCGTCTGGATGAATCATGGCCATTGTTTGACCAGTTTGCTATCTGTGAAAGCCTGAGAGAATGTTTTCTCTCTAGGTAACTCTCCTTAGGCACACTATATAACACCAATCTCTATCCTCTGTGGCCACATGATCTTGAACAGAAAATTTGGGACATCACAGAGCTATAGAAAGTTACAGTACAGGTGCTCTTATGTCCTGAGTCCTCACTGACCTTGAAGGCTAGGGCCAAAATATTGGCTATCCTTGTAGTCTTTTCTCTAATTTTTTGGTCTGTAAGTTAAGTTACTAATCCTCCAGAAGAGAAGCTTAGTGTTACTATTACTCTATAACATAGGTGCTTGAGCTTAACATCACTGTCTTTCTGAATATCAAAGGCCTTAGACTTAACATGGAACTGGTATTTTCCATCAATCATTGATATTCTAATAAGTCCCTGTAGAATGTGATTTTTAAAAACTTACACATTTTTACACAGAAATTTAGAAATCTAAGCATATATAAAATTGTAGCAGGTCAATCCTATGGCATTTTTCCTTGGTTTGCATTCTCTTTAAATACTCTTTTATGTTTTCTTTTAAGACAAACATTTACTTGAGAGAAAGTATAGCAATAATTGAAATTACATTAGAAGCAGCACACATCTAAAGACCAGAATGACAGGCATTCCAAGCATGGTTTTAGTCTTACACATTGCTACTCTGAGTGTCAAAAACCTGTTGGAGATTCTTAGGACCATTATCTAATTCATCTTGTGAATATGTAAGTGCATGGTTTTGCCCCTGCCATGTTTTCTAACTTTTCTGCTTGCTGTCTCTTCGTTGTTTAATTCTTAAGTTCTTAATTTCCATTTAGCTGTGTTAAGCCTTTCCATTTTTATTTCTTCTTTTGAGTGCTTATACTAGGGAGATTATACAATACTTACACATATAGGTCTGGTTAATTTCACTTATGAATATATGTTCAAGATACATCCACTTATACATGAAGACTTCTAATTTATCATTCATTATAGCTGAGTAATATTCCATTATATAAAAACACCACATCTTTTTCAACCATTCTTCAGATAATGGGCATTTTGGTTGTTTCCAAGATTTGACTATCACAAATTGTGCTGCTATAAAAATAGATGGACAAACATCACTATGATATGATGTTTTGAGTTCTGGAAAAATTCCCAGTAGCGAGATAGATGGACTGAATGGGATTTCCAGTCCTAATTTTTTAAGGAGTCTAGGAGTCTACAATTAATTTCCATTATGGTTGTACTAGCGTGCATTCCCACCAGCAGTGGAGAACTGTTTCTTTTTCCCCACAGTCTCTCCAACGTTTGTTGTTGGTTGATTTCTTTATGATAGTCATTCTTTCTGGGGTGAGATGGTATCTAAGAGTTGTTTTAATTTGCATTACATGGATGGCTAGTGATGTGGAGCATTTCTTCATGTACTTATAGGCTTGCTGAATTTCTTTCCCTGAGAAGTTTGTGTTCATCTCAGATGCCCATTTCTAGATTGGGTCTTTGAATTTTGGGACCCTAATGGGTTTTAGTTCTTTATAAACTCTAGAAAGAAGACCTTTGTCTGAATATTTATTAGTTAAAATCTTTTCAAAATTTGTGGGTTGTCTTTTCACTCTGTTGGTAATTTCTTTTGATGTGAAGAAACTTCTAAGCAAAAGGAGGTCTCATTTGTTGATTCTTTCAAATGTTACATATGCATGTTGATTTTTGTCTATGAACTCTTTGCCTATCCCAATGTCTTCATAATTTCCTTCTACTTTCTCTTCTAGGAGATTTAGTGTTTTTGTTTTAATACTTAGATCTTTAATCCATTTTGACCTTAGTGTGTGGTGATAGACTTGGGTCAAGTTTTAGTTTTCGGCGTGTAGAGAGCCAGTTTTTCCAGCACCACTTATTAAAGAGCCTGTCTCTCTTCCAGTAAACATGTTTGGCCCCTTTGTCAAAGGTAAGGTGGCTGAGTGTGTTTGTACTTGCTTCTGCATATTCTAGTCTATTCTGTTAATCCTCAGGTCTATTGTTTTTTCCAATGCCATGCTGATTTTATCATGGTGGCTTTGTAGTGTAATTTAAGGTCAGGAATTGTAATGCCTCCAGGCTTATCTTTGCTGCCCTTGATTGTCTTCACTGTTCTTGGTCTTTTCTGGTCCCAAATAAATTTTAGGAATGACTTCTCCAGCTCTTTGAGGTATGCTAATGGTATTTTGATAGGGATTGCATTAAATCTGTATAACACTTTAGGGAGTATGGTCATCTTCACAATGTTGGTTCTTGCTATCCAGGGGCAAGGAATATCTTTCCATTTTCTGAAATCCTCTAGGATCTCTTTTTTCAGAGTACTGTAGTTTTCAGATTTTTTACTTCTTTAGTTAAATTAATTCCTAAGTATTTCATTTTCTGTGGTGCTATTGTAAAAGGTATTGTTTTCTAATTTCTCTCTCAGTGTGTTTATCTGTGTAGAGGAATGCTATTGACTTTTGGATATTGACTTTGTATCCTGCTATGCTACTGAATTTGTATATTAATTCAAGTAGCTTCTTGGTGGACTTTTTCGGGCTTTCTAAGTAGAC
>PVKN010016907.1:0-17623 GCA_004027915.1 Capromys pilorides | reverse complement strand
TGTCCCTATTTTTACTTTTTTGGGGCACTTTCATACTGATTCCCATAATGGTTATACTAAGTTACACTCGCCACTAAGTACAGAGGTGTTCCTTTACCCTACGTTCTCATTGACGTTTTATTTACTTCTTTCTAATTCATAATATCTTTGGATTGGGTTTTTTTTTTTGGGGGGGGGGGATAGAGATTCAATGTTATTTAACTTAATTTTTTAAAAATCATTTGTGGTTTAATACTGTCTTATAGGACTTCCGTGCTTAAATTTATGACATAATAGTCAACACTTAATGATTGTATCATTTTTTTCCTTTAACTAAGTTCATGGCAAATCTAGAGTATCTGCTTATACAACACTTTCATTTATAGAGACATTATGAAAAAAGCTTTCAGATTTTTATTTTTCTCTTTCATGCTTTTATTTGCCACCCTGTGAGAAAAGGTTAAAAAGAACTGTAAATGAACCCATGCATGGTGCCACATGCCTGTAATCCCAGCAAAGCAGAAAGATAGTGAATTTGAGGTCAGCCTGGGCTACATGGTGAGTTCAAGGTCAGTCTGCATTGTATAACTAAGCAGTGTCAAAAAAACAAAATATAAATGAATATCCTCACTCTTTTCCTTAGTTATCTGTATGTGCTACTCAGAAAAAGAATATTATGGTGAAATATACTGGGAGAAAGACCATTACATAAAATTTTCTCCAGTTCAGGCCTTCAGAATGGAACGCCCTCTTTTACTTGAACTGTTGAGTTCAAAAACAAGGGTTGCCTATACAATCCATATATGATCTTTCCTAGGTAATAACCTGACTTCTCAACTATCTTCTGACCTATCTGTCTACTGTGAATGTCTTGGACATTTTGTACATGTAGCACATTTGATGTAATTAGCAGTATAATGTCACAAGGCTGAGGCACCAAAGTTCACACAGATCAGCAGTCTCTCTAAAACAGACCAGAGCTCCTTTAGCTCAAAACCATATGACCCTGTGTGATGATTTAATCTTGTGATAAAAATTGTTTATGTATCCCTGTGATAAATGAATTCTATAGAGCTTGAGAAAGCCAAAAAAGCTCAAGGCTTATGTGTCTGTGCTGCTCATTTTCTCAGTGGATTAGATTTCATTTCTCTTCAATTGAATGTTTCTTAAGAGATTTCTGTTGGTGTAATATTTTGTGAAAGAGATAAAATGTACTATTAGGTTTATTTTACAAAACCCAGGCTTCAGAGGCTGACATAGACCTTAAAAGCACCTGCTTTCTGCCTCTGGGAAGTATCTGTTTTCGTGACTAATGTCTGCTGCAGAAAACAGTGACTCTGATGTCAGCGTGGGGTGCCCAGGGCTGGTTCCTTTTTCTCGAGTTGACATAATGCAGAGTGACTGGCTGGTCCTCTGTGCTGTGTGAAGACAGGAGGAAGAAAGTCTCCTGTGCTCTTCCTGCAGGAACCAAGCCATGGCCCCTCAGCTCCTGGTGGTCTCTACTTTGCCTGAATTACTAGCAGGTGATTTGTCTCATCTTTGTGGGACACAGAGCAAATTAACATGAAAATATCGCTTCTCAGAAAACAAGGCAGGCTTGAATGCCCTGTCACTGCTGGTCATTAGCCATCTGCCACAGACACTCATACTCTGTTTATCACATTTGAAATGCAGAGCAGATGTTGCATAATAAGGTGATCCCAAAAACAAGACCAGAAATTGAAAGAACAAGTACACCCCACAATAAGGATAAGGATCTCAGGAGGAATTTTTTTTTTCAGTCTAATATCATGACTGGACTAATTGACTTGATCATGTGTGTTTTTAAATATATATATATGCACATAAACACCCGCCCACCTCTTTCCTGAGTTTTAGTGCATTGACTTTTTTGCAGTAACAGAAAATTTTAAAAGAAAGTATATAAGTGAAGGATACTTGACAAGACCGTTTAATAAAATTTGTTTTAATAAGAAAAGTGGAATGTTGTAATCGCATTAGCTGTGGTGTAAGGGACTTCATTCGTCAGTCACACCACTTTCACTGTAAAATAGGCCTTCGCTTACATCAGATTGACTCAAAAGAATTCACTCCAGTAGGACAGTTGATCTCTCCAGTCTTTCAAGCTACTGCTGTGGTTTCTTGCTACTCAAGTCCCTATATCCCCTTCCCTTTGCTGTATACAACTGCTTCTCCTCTCACTCCCGTTAGTGCCACAGTTGTGAAGCTGTCTGCCCCGTGCTTGGCCTCCCTTGGCTCTTTGCAGCCCTACCCAGCCTCCTCTTCTTTGCTAACTCTTAAACCCAAGTACCAAGTTTCATTGCTGTTAGTTCCCTTGCCCCTCTTAGACCAGTGGGGCGTTTCTAAGGATTGATTGGCTGTTAGAGCGTTTTCGTCCATTGTGTACGCACATTTTAGACCAGTGGTGTCAAACCTGTGGTGCATGTGCTGCAGCTAGTAGCGTGTTATCTTTGAAAGCACTGAAAGGTTCATCATCACGGTTTGAGAGCCTTAGTATGCCTCAAAAAAGTGCATTATTTTTAGTGTTAACTACTGTGTTTAGAAGCATTCTGTTTTCTATTTATTTTTCTTATGGTGCTAGGGACAGAACTTAGAGCCTCATACATGCTAGGCATAAACTCTTGCCATTCAGTGACATCTCCTGTCCAGTTCTGTTTTTGAAATCATGGGCATCCAAAGGTTTGCCAGGAATATGACCCGAGTTCTATAGAAAGTTAGCTTTGAATATAAGCTTTTAATTCAAGTAGAATGTTTTCACCATGTAAACCTCACATTCACCCTTCTGTCCCTACACACGCGTGTGCGTGCACACACACGCATACATGCATGCATGCATGCACATAGTTTCAGGGGTTTCTTAGCAAGAAGAACAGCATATCTACTGCTAAGTAAAAGTCTAGCAGCCAGAATAGACAAAGGTTAGGTTAAAGAAGCAAACCTTGGCCATTGGCTAGAATAGGAGAGCTGATTGGAAGCCTAGTGAATCAACACTGATTTTTCCCAAATGTATGAGGAAAGGTAGAGTGAGATGTAATAATGGCAGCAGTAACCACCAAGCCGAGATAAAAAATGGGGACCAAAAGGAACTCTTTCATGTACTTTTCATTGGCCCAGTAGTAATTTCCATTTGTGTCTCCCCTATGAGAAACATAACACTGTTTTCATTTGAAGGCTTTGTTAACTCAAGGAACTCCTTCAGGGTCAACAGTTTTAGGTAATCTAAATTTTTTGGACTCTCCAGAAACAATTCTGTATGCAAATTCCCAGGTATTTTGTAGTAACTGAAAATATCTGGAGGAAAAGAGGGCAGAATTTGCAAATACGTGCTATTCTCATTACTAAGTATAACAGAGTTATTTAGTGGTTTGGTTTTTTTTTTTTCTCCAGCAGGAAATATGGGTTGAAATATAAAAGCCAGTATCTTTCTAATGGCACCATAAGACTGACTCACTAAACAAATACTGACTCATTGAAGAGACAAATGACACTTACATGAAACTAATAACAGATAAGTTGGGCTCTCTTTCGAAAATGCTTCCTCACGTTAGGCATCCAGTGTGTTTGTACAGCCCATTAAAAACGTGCAGGCAGTATGTGCCTCATCTGTATCACCATGGTGACGGATAGCGAGTGATGTCCAGCACAGAGGAGGAATATTCCTCTCCTCAATTGAGCATTTATAGCCTCTTCCTCTTCTTACCAGCAGCCCTTTTGTCCTCCTTGTGGATGGACCTTCATGTCACTTGGAGTGTTGAGATTCCTCTCCAGCCCACCCCTCCCCCATGCTCCCACACATAGAATCAACATCTGGATACTGCCTCATCAAAATACTGGCCAGGAATCCTCTCCCCATTTTAAGCCTTCCTTAGACATCATTTTTTTTTATTATTATTTTTCTCTTTTCTTCACATTCTTTAAATCCATCACCAAGTACTTAGGATCTTGTCCTCAAAAGATAATCCACAATCGAAACTACTTCTCAGTGTTGTCACTATTTAAAGTTCTAACGCAGCTCGTAAACAAGCTTCCGGCCTCCAAGTACTGCTCTTGCCCACTTTTGGATCGCTCTCTGTAAAGCAGCTAGAGAGACCTGGTGAAAGCATAAGTACAATTGGATCACTCTGTTGATTAGTTAGTTGGTTAGTTATGCTGAGGATTTCACTGAGGCATGAATCGTCCAGGCTGGGCTTGAATTTCAGTTCATTCTGCCTCAGCCTCCCCAGAGTATTCAGATTCTAAGAATGTACCACCATGCCTCGGTTACTCCCCTACTTAAAATTTAGATCAAGTGGTTTCTCTTGACCTACAGAGTCATATCCAAAGGCCTGTGCGGAACTAGTGCTCCTTACAGACTTCCCACCAGCAGGTCTGTTCCCATGCACCATAGTGACCTTTTTGCCCTACTATGTGTGTCAGTGTGCCAACTTACTGCCAGTATGCTTTAGAACACTCTATGCCTCTCCCTCATAACACATCCTCACCATTTCCCCTCTGGCTATGTCAGCTCTATATGTAGTCTGTCACAGTGTATAAAAACCATTATCTGTTGGTTTAGGGATTCTTTGTTTTTGGTTGGTTGGTTGGTTGATTGGTTGGTTTCTTGGGACAGGATCTTGCTTTGTAGCGTAGCCTGGCCTTGAACTCCATATTCGTAGACCAGAGATAAGCCTGAGACTCATGCATTCCTTCTGCCTCAACCTGCTGAGGCTGGGATACAAGCCTGAACCACCACACCCAGCACCATTATCTTATTTAATCTTTCTCATAGCATTTGTCTTACTCTTCTCTCGTTGCTGGGACAAATACCCGACACTCAAAATGAGGGAAGAAAAGGTTTATTTAGCTAACAGTTTCAGTCCGTATTCAGCTGGCTCCAAGGCAGAGTGACACATGACAGAGGGCAACCTTTCATGGCAGCAGCTAAGAGAAAGAGCTCAGGGAGAGTAGCAGCAGCTCAAGCAGCTGACTTCTCTTCCTTCCCAACATTGAAATGCAAATCATCTGCCCTAGGGGAGGTACAGCACCCATTTCCACAGTAATCAATTACAAATTCCCGAAGCAACCCCATGACAGCATGAGCCTTTGGGGACACACCTAGACACAAATCATAACAACTTACCTAAACATAGTTATTTTTTAGATTTGTAAGTCAGAATTCTAATTTCTCCAGAGTACGTACTTTGTGGTACGTTCCAAGCACAGACAGTTTTTAGAGAATAGATTTATCACTTATCTAAGACGATACCTTACTCCCCTTTCCCTAAGCAAGGTAGAAAAGATTAATCAGCCTTTTCATTGCAGTTAAGAAAGTAATAGTGCTAGTAAATATTGGTTGAATAAGTTCTTTCACAAAAGGTTGTGTAACGGAACCCTGTGTTGCCAGTTGTAAGATTCCTATTACTCTAGTGAGTGTATGAAATATTGTCATAATTACTATCATTCTGGTCTCTGTCATCCTTGAAGAATAGAATTCTCTGGGCTGGGGAGATAGCTTAGTACAGTAAGCACCTGTGTGGCAAGTGCAGGGTCCTGAGTTCAATGCCCAGTACCACCACCAAAAAAAAAAGTTGAATTCTCAAAAATGACTGAATCTGATAATAAATCAGTCAGATAAGAATTTAGACCCAGTGTGGATTTATATGTTTAAATCAGGGACTTTTACCAAGCATCCTGGTACTGAGACATCTGAAGTCCTTGGTAGTCTAAAGAGAACTCCTTGAGTATTAGAAATGAGCAAGCATAATTCTAATCTTTGAAACACTGGAAACTGTTGTATGTGGCTGGCTTAATGAAGATACCTGAAAAATAACTAAACAGATTTTTCAAAAATGACTTATGTCTAATTATAGGGTTGATACAGGGCTTAGGTGAGTACCATCCTATTTTTCTGTTTCTGCACTTTCTTAACGTGTGGTGTAGTGTGCTGCATCTCTAGCAGCTAGGGTGTGCATTTCAAGTGACTTTCCTGCCCTAACTGACCTCCCATAGTCTGAGAAGGGTGTTTATGAAGTACCCTCAGGGGATGCTTGTAGACACTGCCCTTTGAGAAATACTTTCCTGTTTTGATATATGACAAAGCTGAGAAACTGAAATCACCTTCCCTATGTTCTCAGATGATTCAGACCTGTGAAATATTTGCTTGCCTGTGTAGGTAACTAAGAAGACTCAAATTTGGGGAACCAAGGAGGATAGGTCAGTGGAATAAGTGCTTGCCTGGCAAGTGCAAGGTCCTGAGTTCAATCCCTGGTACTGCAAAAAAAGGAAATGAAGAAGACTCAAATCTAACCTCACAAAAAGTCAGTATTTTAGCTGAAGTAATTCATGTGTGAATGTTTAAAAGCACTGACATTGTATTCCTTACGATGTGCTATTAAAAGACTCAACACACTGGTAGATATGAATTAAAGAGATGTTTAGAAATATGGAAATTCTAAATAAAAATTCTTAAAGCACACAAACATATGTACTTTTAAAAAAGCATTCATGATACATCATAATTTGACCTTTACAGGTTGTTTTTTGTGTGTCATATACACTGTTTACACAATTCTTTATGCACTTAAATTAGTAAACCATTATCAGACTTGCAATATTAATTGGTCAGAAGTCATAGCCCTTTTTAGAGGAACCAAAACCATATGAAATTTAAGTGAATTATAGTCATAAGGCTTTAGCACTGCTATTGTCACCAAATGCAGTGTGTTCTTTAAGACGTATGTATTAGAAGTCATGAACACTTCTAATGGAAATCTCACTTTCTCTCACTTGTTATTCTGAACCTTTAATGAGGCTTTGTGATTTTTATATTTGCTGTTGTTCACTGCAATCTCTGACTATATACCATTTCTTGGACAAAAGAAAAGTATTTATCCTTATATTGAAGTATAGCCAGGCCACTTTTAGACTAGAAAGCTAAAATAAAGCATAGTAGAGACTGAGAATTGTAGTAGACCTAGGAGGTTCCAGTATAAATTAAGTTTAGGAACTGCAACATTAAAGGTTAAATCTACATTTAGTAGTCAGATATAGATTGATCTGGAAAGCCATCCTCAGTTTAAAACAATCTGTGAATGTAATTAGTATATAAAGAACACTTGAAACACTCCTTGTTGACATCTTAATGTCACCGATATATCACATGTTCCTATTCAGGCCTGGAACTGGGCAATGCAGTGTTACCCGGAGGTATAGACCGGAAGTGTTCATTGAAACTAAATTATATTAAAGCCATAGATGAGGCTCCTGCTTTCCTCTGCCCTCTCCCTCTACCAAAATATGTCCCTGGTGAGGATAGGGTACAAGAAGAAAGAAGTTGGTGATCACAAGAGATTCCTGGGAAGAAGGGAGAGATGTATGTACTGTAAATAAGTTTCCACCTAAAAGTTCTTAGGAAGCGCATAATTATGCTGAGTATAAAACCCAAAACATTACATTAACTATTCTTCTTTCTGCCATTAGATTATTTCTCTGATCATAAGTTTATCTCATACACTGCAAGTCCCTTAATTTTTCAACTAGATGTTAAAAGAGGGTTTATTTACATCTTCCGTTCTAAACTGTATGAATCCGAATAAACCACAGAAGGACATAAATATTGGGTAAGTTTTATCTTTGACATCGCCTGTTCTATATGTTGCCTTATACTAACAACCTTTGATATGCATCTGATCTTTGCTATAAGATCTAGATTTAAAAAAAAAGAAAAAGGAGCTTGGAATAAAGTAAAATACAAATCACATTAGAGTGAATTAAGAAAAGAGTTGCATTTTGATATCTTCCCCAATGGCGAGATTTATGACAACATCACACACCAAGAAAAAGGACTTCTTTCCTTTTCTGTTCCAACTCCATCACTTTCACCACCCCAGTTTCACAGGACTTCTTACTTTATTTATCACCAAGTTCCATAATTAACATATGGTTCATGTTATTGATTTCTCAGGTTTCAAAGTAAAATAAATTGAGCTTTCTTCCACATTTAGAATATACAGTTTTTTTAAGGAACTCTAAACAAAGACACACATTATTTGTAAGTTGGAGAGCAGCTGCCAGAAAACAGAAAATTAGGAATGGAGTCATGGGTGAAATAATGGAGATACTGTTCCGAGGTAACCCTTTGTACAGCAGGAAATTTTCCTTAGAAAAGAGACAGCTGAGTTTGCTTGTAAATTTTGCTAGAAACAGGCCTGATTTAGCAACATTTAATGCTGTTTAGGAGACTGAATACAGTACTTTCAGCATTGGATACCAAGAAAATGCCCCTTTTCTAATGTTTAGAAAGTCAAAATACTAAATAGTTGGAAAAGATATGTGTGTATGAGAGGACTACTATTAATTTTTAATGGATAAATGATTAAGCAAATATTGATCAGATCTAGCAGTAGTTTTCTATGTGTAAGAAGAAAATATCACAGAAGAAATTACTTCTTAGGTTCAATTATAAAAATTTAAATTTATAGTATTATAAATAAAACTCAAAGGCAAATGATAATATGATTTTTAGAAGTATAATAAAGTTTTATTATCATTAATGTATAAAAAGCTTTTACAAACCAATAAGAAAAAAATACCCAATTCGGAGATCCATAAGGAGGGCTGGCAAGGTAGTTCAGTGGTCTAAAGCCCCTGCTTAGGCAAATGTACAAGGACTGCGGTTTGATCCTGGCACCACATGCCACACCAGCCCCGCCCCCAGGGTGGGCTGAGCTGCCCACACAAAAAAAAAAGACCAGAGTCACCTTTACACACATAGAAATCAATAAGGAAAATGAAGAGACATTCACAAGGTCATAGACACACATAGAATGTGGAAGAAGACATGGGGAGAAAGTTTGGCCTCACAAGTAATAGAGGTGCACGTTAAAAATCAGAATTATCCTAAGAGGTGATTAGATTATGACTGCTCTTCTGACACAGTGTTCTCATCTGCAGAGAATAATTTATTTTAAAAATGCATGTAAGAGCCAGGGATATAACTCAGTGGCATAAGGCGCCTGCCTGGCAAATGCAAGGTCTTGCATTTGATCTCTGGTACTGCAAAAGGAAAAAAAATGTGTGTGTATGTATGTATATGTGTGTATGTATGTGTGTGTGTGTGTGTGTATATATATATATATATATATATATATTCATTTCTGTTTTTTTTTTTTTTTTAGACAAGATCTCACTATGCAGTTCAGGCTGGCCTTGAGCTCATTTTTTGTAACCCAGGCTGGTCTCGAACTTGCACCAATCCTCTGGCCTGCCTCAGCCTCCCAAGTGCTGGAACTACAGGCATGCGCCACCACAGCCCAGCATAGTAAATAATAATTTAAAAAATAATTACCCGAACAAAAGCAAGAACCACAAGATGCATGGACGTATAATCTCAATTTGGAGATATGTTTCTAATCATTGTATTTTTAACAATCTAGCACAAAATATACTAAAGTACTAGTAGTGCCTACCTCTTGAAGAATTTGTTCTTTTTCTTTTTGTGAGACCAGGGTTCGAACTCACAACCTTGCACTTGCCAGGTAGGCACTTGTTCCACGGAGCTATCTCCCCAGCCCCTCCCGAAGTGTTTGGAGTTGTTGATATTTATGATCTAAAATTAGCGCTGCTGCTGTTATTACTATTACATTAAGCCATATAAAATTCCTGATAACCAATTATATTTGCCCTACAAAGATAGCAGTTTTGTGTAATGCAGCCTCATATTTTTGTAACCCAAAAGAAGTATGTTTTAACATGCATCTTAATGGGCCTGATGTTTTTACATCTGAATCTTTTCTTTGTAGCCCCACAAGAATTAACACAGTAGCACTTCCTTTGTTGTCGGGCAGCACATCTTTGCGTGGTAGTGATTGTGTACACGTTAAAGTACTCGCCACATATTTAACGTTAATGATAATCACCTTGATAAAATAACAAACACTGGAATATTTGAAAATGTGTGCTGCTTCCTAAAATTGACAGACACTATGGTTGCTACTCCTTTAATCTCACCAACATTTTACCATAAAATGAAGGGATAGTGGAGTTTCACTTGATTTTAAATGAAAGCAGTTGCCAGTGAGTAGTAAACTTTTAAATTAATATCTGTGTAGAATAAAGTTACAAGCCTGTTTTTACCCTAATCGTAGGCACAGGTTTTCTTTAACCTGTTTAACAATTTATAGGTTTCCAATATTTTTTTTACTTGAAGTCACTTCAGTGTTCTTGTTAATACAAGCCCATAATGATTACGCTGTATATTTGAGCAAAGGCTTTTTAGGCAGTATATGTATTTGCTTTAAGGTGTTTTTGGTTTTGTTTTTGTTTTTTGTTTTTTTTTGCCTGCTCAGCCCACCCTGAGGACAAGGCTGACTTGGCAGGTGATGGCGGGAATCGAACTATGGTCCCCTGGGCCTGCCTAAACTTGTCTAAGCAGTCTGTTTAGATAACAAGCTATCCCACTGGGCCCCCTGTATTGGTTTTTATGGGTAGATTTCCTACAAATAGATAGCATGAATGCAGAATTGATGTAATTCAGGAATGCCTTTCCTGTTTTTTCTAAAGTAAAATATTTGATACTACTGACAATAATCTTCATAACATGTACATTCTCAGTAACTCCACTGTCACCCAGAAATAAGCTACATATCTTTGAAGTTGAAGGAGGAAAATAATACCAAACAATATCAAAATAATACCTTCCTCTGTTAGGAAGACCCTAATAGAGCTCTCCACTGTTCTAATTCTGATAAGAAGCCTAGCAAAGCATCAGGAAGAGCTACAAAGTCTAGAGATGTGCTATATCCAGCCACTTGCTGAATTACCTTGGAAAGCACAATTCAAAGATAGCTCTTTTCTCACAGGTAGAACCTGTGCAAGGTGAGATAGCCTTTGACAAGTTGTGTGGTTTGTTTGGGAGGGGTGGGCAGTACTAGGAATGACATAGAGTGCCTTCACACAGAGCTACATTCTCAGTCCTTTTTTTAAATTTTAAATTTTCATTTTGAGACAGAGTTTGCCAAGGCTGGGCTCAAATTTGCCTTCTTCCTGCCTCTGCATCCCAGACTGGTAACATTACAGGCGTGTGTCTAGGCAGCTCCGTACCCCTATAATGTGGCATTTGACTAGAGAGAAGACTCTTGATATTCCCTGTGGAGCCTTAAAAAATATGTTTTTATTAAAAAGTATCCATGCAGTGAAATTCCATATGTAGAATCATTTACCCCTTCTGGCATTTTTTAATTGGATATTTATTATAGTCTGGAAAAACTTAAGAACTCATGAACTACTGTTGAATTCATAAATGCAAATAGTATTTTAATTAATGAAAAACAATGTTGGAAGCGTCCATTTGGGACACACAACAGGCCCAGATTTTCCACACACACACACACACACACACACACACACACACACCCCATGAGATGGTTTCAGTGGAGGTGCCCCCTACCCTAAGCAGGCCTCCTGGCAGAGCCATTGAAATAGACTGCAGAACCACTACAGGGGCTGCAGCCATAACACTTAAGACCAGGACAGTTCAGGGTTTCATTTGCCCACTTGGTTGATTGAATGGATGGATGGATTGATTGATTGATTGATTTGGTACAAGGTCTCACTATGCAGTTTGGATTTGTAGTGATTCTCCTGTTTCCAGCCTCCCTTGTGCTGGGATTACAGGTATGAGCCACCATGTCCAGTGGTTGGTACGGCCAGGGTTCTGGGGCCAGCACAGCATGTGGTGCCAGGGATCGAACTCTGGTGTTTGTGCTTTCCAGGCAGGCGCTTAGACCACTGAGCTATCTCCCCATCCTGGGAAACATTTTAAATGCTCAGGTCACATTATTTTATATATTTTAGAAATGTATTTTCTTAAGAGATTGGTATTTCCATTTCCATGATTTCTTCTTTTGGGGTGGTGGTATTTTTTGTAAGGCCTGTGTTTGAGCTCTGAGTTAGAAATTTTTTAAATCTTTCCTAAATTCAGTATATCTCTCATAGTTATATTTATGCAAATTTTTATTTCTGTATATCCCAATGAAGTATTCCTTTATCCAGTTGAGGTGGTCACGCATATCCCGTTGGATTCTCTCCCTGACCTTAGACGTCTTGCCCAAGTGAGATGGAGAATTTCATTCATTCTATTTGTTGGTAGATAGGCTACCTGTCCCTGTAACTCTTTGTCGCCAGAGAATGATTATCTTAAGCCACCAATCAAATTTTGGCTTGGAGGGGGAAAAAAAAAAAAAATCCCCTCAGAATTGGAAACACGTGTTTACTTTCTCCCCTGAATCCACCTGGCAGCTGTAGGTTGTTGCATTCTCTCCCTGCCCTTAAAAAGAGGGCCCTGAGATGCACACCTGCACACTGTTTATTTGCAAACTGCAGTGAATGTTCCTTATTTGCTTGGAAACTGGCAGTGTCCCATTTTGATCAACTGGTACACTTTAAAACTTTGAACAGGAGAAAAAGTGAATTAAGCGGATTCTTGTTTTTATGAGCATATCCATTACTCAAAAGCATCAAAATTTCACTACATGCCGCACTCAGCTACAAAATTGAGGAGGCTCTTTGTTGTTGCCTTTTTAAAAAGCCCTTGGAGTTTCCTAGGTTTGTTATAAAATTTACTAGTGTAATTTTCCCATTTCAACTTTCCATTTTTTCTCCTTGAAAACTTAACTTTTGAGTCATGTGCAAGAGTATAGTCAGGTGACTTTTCTGCTATGGCTTTTTAAAAACATGCCTTATGTTTTGTTCGTCTGTGCCGAAATCAGCAGGACCTAATCTATAACAGGGCCAGCGTTTTAAGTGGTCACCAGCAGAGGTGGATTCCTGATTATATTAAGAGGAGAAAGCAGATCTTGCCAAAGTTGGGGCATACTCCCCAACCCTGCAAAATGTAGCAGGCAATTAATGGGCTTGAACTAAAGGTTCTTTTGTGTATGTGCTTGCATGTGCACTTGTACGTGCGAGAAAGGGTGAATGAGACATCCATGCATAGAATTGCTAAACCAGGCTGCACTGTGATAGTTAACTAGAGGCAGGAGATAGCCCATTGGAAAAGCCTCCTTGGAGAAGAATCTCACGTAGCTTCCTTTTGCCTGGGTGACATGCGATCCGTGTACCTTAGGTGATCTTGAAAGAAGTGTGTGTCTTCTGTCTTAACTCCTTGGAGATTGGAGTCCTCCAATTTGTCACTGAGGAAAATAAACCGGTGCATTAACTCCTACCAAACGCCACCTCCTCGGTCTGAATTGGTCTGTAGAGCATTTTCTTCCTGGTTTTTGCGCAGCACATTGTTGCAGCGCCTCTCATCACTGACCAGCTGGCTTGTTGGTGAATAGAGCTGTGGGCCTCTCGCCATGTTTCATGTGAGGTCTTGGCTGGGTGGCAAACAGGCAGCCTGTAGCCAGTGTCAGCAATTCAGGAGGAGTTGGCACAGCAGTGTCCCCATTAATTTTTGCTTGTCACATACTGTCATGCAAGTTACACCAGAGAGGAAATGAACGTTAAAAAAAAAGGTACCCTTGTGGCACTGGGTCCCCTCCAGACGTTCCCCGAGGTTAAACAAGTGGATACAATTAGCTCTACACAGACAGCTGCGGGGAAGGGAAAGCTAGTCATGGGCCCCACAGCAATGCGTCTTTCCTGTTAGCAAGGAGTGTCAGCTATCAACATCTGCCATATTTTAACCCTTCAAAGGGACCGGTAAATTAAGGGGAGCTATTATCCCACGCTCTGCTGATCATTATCAATCATAATGCCTTGGGAAATTACCACAGTGCTGCAGCCTTGGTGGCAGGTTTGTCCTTTGGGGATCGTTTTTTTTATGTTTTTGCTGGGAGTAGAGAAAAGTGGTGGGGCTGAGGGTAAAGGGAAATGGCCTCCTTAATCATTGGTAATTTACTGCCACAGGGAGGGGGACTTGAAGGCAGTAAACTCTTCAGTTCAAACTGACATGGTTAAAACTGGTGATGTCCAGGGGGCTTCCATTTCCACAGGGTTCCATCTTGTGGCTTTTTGTCTGTTGTCTTCAACAACAACCAAACAGAAAGGAGAGTTTTGAAGAATGAGAACCAGTTTCAGAGTAGCAGGGCCATCTGAGATGAGAAAACAAACTCTTAAGATAGAGGCTTCCAGAAACTGCCATTTTGGTTTTGAAAGACTGAAATCGTTAAGCTACTGTTATCCAAAGAGAATTTTGACTAACCTTTCCATAAACACATTCTGTACTATGCTTTGGGGTAGATTTGTCCAGTTAAAAAATCTATCCAGTTGCCAGCAAGGCAGGACACATGCATAAGATCAGTGAAATTATTGAAACTTGCTTACTTGAACTGATCATTAATATTAGAAGAGAGAGAAGAATAGGTTTTTTTGTTTTGGGGATATTTTTTTCTTCCCATAGTCCAACAGACAGTTGGTTCATAGCTGTGACTTGAAAAGATGTCATTTTGCTTGGAAACATGAAAATTGCAAGGGTTCTTAAAAGGGTCAATAATAATATATTCATTTTAATCACATCAAAAGATGACTTCCTGAAGCAAGTAATAATACTTGGATTTTGTTGAGTTCTTCAGGATAATTGATTCGCAGGAATATTGTGTCATATTATCTAGATTTTCTGTCCTGCTATTTGGAAGAAGTAAAGATGTTATAGGTGATGAATGTTAGGCCCACTCCAATCCTGTGACATCATCTAGTCAGAGGTTCTCATTTCATAGATTTGAAAACAGAAGCCTCAGAAGTTAGAGGCTTTCTCAAGATCTCAGAGTGGGGCCAGCGAGATAGCTCAGCAACCAAGTGCCTGATTAGGCAAGCGCAGCAACCGGAGTTCGATCCCCTGTATCTTGTGCCGCAGCAGCCCACCCCAAGTCAGGTGTGGTGGCATACACCTACAATCCTAGCACTGAGGAGACTGAAAACAGGAGAATCACTATGAGTGTGAGCTTCGTAGTGAGACCTTGCTTGTACAAAATGCATTATGAAAAAAAAGTTTCAGAGTGAAAGAAAGGTAGAATGCAAAACCCTACTTATGTCATTCCAGGGCCTATGTCAGTAGAGGAGTTGTGGCCTATCTAAATAGCAACTGAGGAATCCCTCTATCTTACTGACAGCAGAAAACAAGAATGAACTACAGATCTGAGGTAAAGGCAGTTTGCTTCAGTAAGGTCTACAGTTAACTTCTGCTATGTTACCTGGGTATAAATTTGAATACCACTTTTACTTAGGCCTATTAGAATAAAATATGCTGATTCCAAAAGATGACCATCCTGTGTGATGTTAAATATACCTAACAAAATATTTCCTAATTTTACTGTCAAAATGACATGTAGATTTGGAGAAAATTACTTCATTGCATAATTTACCTTTTTTTTTTTTTTTTTTTTTTTTTTTTTTTTTTTTTTTTTTTTTTTTTTTTTTTTTTTTTTTTTTTTTTTTTTTTGGCAGTATTGAGTGAGGATCAAACTTAAGGACCTAGATGTCACTAAGTTGCCTTTTTGATACTCCTGCCTCAGCCTCCTAGAGTGCTGGAAATGTAGATATGTGCCTTGTATCTGGCTAGTATTTACAGTCTTTTAAACATAAGATCGCAAAGGAATATCTGTAAAATACACATACATGTGAGCCCACCTGCACATGTGTTCAGACCTTTAATTACGGGATCTCCTAGATAAGTAAACTATATATAATTTTTCTATTATTCATGTCACTCTGATTTTATTTCTAATAATCAGCAATTCATATTGTTTGAGTTTAGGTGAATATAGAAGCATATAATTTAATAAGCTAATGTCAAAATTTGAGGTTCAGAAATTTATTCACGATAAAGTAGATTCTTAAACAGAAACGATGGAAACTAAGTAAATTATACTTACTTCATGTTTAAATAGCACTGTTTCTTAGGCCTGATTTCAGACTCTTATCATATAGTTTCAGCCTGCAGTTGGAACACTTCCTGAAGGTTGTGTGGACTCTAGAGAAATACCAGGTGGTGAGAGGCAGGAATAGCAGAGAAATCTATGATTTTAGTGAACAACAATGAACCCATTAGACAAGAAACATGGGCTTAAACTGCATGAAGAGGCATCAAGTCATTATTACTAACTACTGTGGTATCCAGAAAAATAACTCACATTAATCATGATGAGCTGCTCATGTGTCCATATGTAATTCCATAAAAATTAGCCTGGTTGTGGCATTAATTGTGGCCATATTTTATAAAATGGCGCATTTCAATTGAAAACACTTGCGTTTAAACTTGTCAACTAAGAATTTGAAGATCATTCCTTGCATTCATTAAAATTATAATTGCTGAGTTCTCAAGGGAAAAAAGTAGTCTCTCATTTTAAGTCCTACAGTTTCGCCAAGCTTTGGTGTAGCATTTCATCTCACTTCAAGTCCTAATGACTCACTGCATTCTTTGCCCCAGAACTTATCCCCTGTTTACCCTCAGAGTTCTCACTCATGTACACACAAGCCTACTGAATCAATAAGCATGACTATTTTCAAGAACTGCGCAAAAGCTCAGCCTCTTTCATGCCATTGGAAGGCATTGTCTGGTGTGCAAATGTAAGGGAAAATGAACATTTCCTGTACAGTTATATCTCCACTAAATTTGGTACTGTAAAGGATTATGTTCTGAGGGAACTTCTTGGAGCTGAGTTGGGGACATTTTTCTGCAGATGAGAAAGAGCACTGTCCAAATCTTACAAATAAAGGCAGCTGGCATAAATAGCTAATTAATGACTTGCCCAAGTTTACACAAGTAAAAAGCCAGGAGGGAGATTTGTGACTCTTGCACAATTCATTAGATTCTTTCATCTCAGTTACTACAGTAGAATTAAATATAATTTATATATCGTTATCAGTGCTCTTTAATAAGTAAGTCCTATTGCATAAATGGTTTAGCATTTCCATGCCCTCTGGGCTGTCAAGGTAATTTATCTTTATAATTTTAATTATTATAAGCCTCTAAATTTATAAAATAAATTCATAAATGAAGACAGATACATTAAATTTTATTGTTATTAAAGCCCAGGTGTCAATGACAGATTCAGAAATAAAAACTATTCATTAGATATTGACTGTTCATTAGATATATTGGTTTTTGCTGAGCATCTCGAAAGTAATATTCAGAGTTAAAGATAATATATTCCTATTTTTGCAGAAAACTTGCTATATAATCAGATGAGGAATACATGCAATTTGCTTTACAAAGATACAGCTGCATGTCTTTGTAAAAAGTTAATTTCTGGCTATGCCCAATTATAACTGCTATGCTATGTCCTTGTATATGTTGAGATACTGTTAATACTGCTGCTGTATTGTCATTGAAAAAAGAGGGTCAGAGAGATAGCTCAGCAGACTGAGGGTCACTGCAAATCCAAGCTGCATAGTGAGACCTTCTGCCAGCCGCATGAAAACAAAACAAACAAAAAGAATCTGTATTAGGATAGTCTCCACTTAAATTTTCTTCTCTCAATGGAAAAGATCTAACCCTCCTTCCTGTGGTTTTTAGATTTTAAGAGACTAAAACACAAACTTAAATGAAATTGTGAATTAAAGCCCAGATTAAAGACAAAATTTATCTTTTCTTCTTAAAATATCAGTAATGCTGTATGTAGCATTTGAAGGGATTCATCATTAC
>PVKN010016906.1:0-17624 GCA_004027915.1 Capromys pilorides | reverse complement strand
GATTTACCTCTTTTTTCTTGTCTTTGCATGTGATTGTGTGATGATGTGATGTTTGGAACTGGGCAGCTACCTCGAGACTGAGAGGAAAAACTCAAGACAAGGCAGAAAAGTGGAGCCAGAGCTCTGATATTGTCAAGTCACTAGACAAATGTGGAAGCCTTATCTACTGCTTTATTTATTAAAAATAATAATTAACCACTATTGTTAAGCAACTATTAGGGAGATTCTGTTATTTGCTGCCCAGAAGTTCCCTAACTTGCATATCAGTTACCAGCTTGCCTTAGTACTTTCTGGAAGAGGCCCAAATTGGTGGGAGTAGTCTGGAGAAGGCTGCTGCCTGCAAGACAGGTGAAGGTTGGCTAGGGGCAGCTGGGAGGATTCCCTCGCCGATCAGTTTAGCCAGACAATAGCACTATCCCCCAGGAGCACTCTGGTCCCATCCCTGCTTCAGTTGCTACCCTGGTCAGGTGTACATTTTGATCTCTAAGGGGAATCTGGGGAAGAAACAGTGAGGAGACCTTGTAGTTGATCTTCTTGCTTGGTACGTTGAGGTATGGTTTACATGTGTGTCAGATGAATTTCTGTTACTGTGGCAAATGCCCAAGACAATTCACTTACAAAAAGAAAAGGTTTATTTTGGCTCATGGTTTCAGAAGTTTCAGTTGATGGTCAGATGGCTTCCTGTGATAAGGCACTTGAGGAGGACAAAGAAAAGTGGGGAGGCGGGGTCCCAAGATGCCCTCTAGGCCACACTCCCAGCGACTGGACATCTCCCACTTGATCCAATCGCTTACAGTTTGAAGCTCTTCCCACTAGTGCCTCTCTGGGAACAGAGCTTCAACACTTGACCTTCGGGAGACGTTTAGGACTGAAAGCTATCTTCAAAGGGACTTCACTTCACAAGGCTACAGGGAGGGACATGGGATAGCAGCAGTGTGTGTGTGTGTGTGTGTGTGCGTGCACGCGCATGCATGTGCGCGTATACGTGGGCACTCTGCCAGAAGCCCCGACTCCAAAGGGTAGGGGTGCGGCAGAGGGAGGGGAGGAGCAGCCAGCGAGAGGAGCGCTGCCCACAAGGAGTTTCCTATGGGTGGATGGGAGAATCCCAACAAAGAAGGGTCTCTAAACAATAAAATGAAATTCACCATAATCCAGCTGAAAAATCAGCTTTGGACATCAACAGCAGAAGGGCACTAGGTCTTAGGTAGTCTGGAAAGGTCCTCTTGTTTATTCTTCCCAGGATGGACTGAGGTTGGGGAGGAGTCACAGACAAAGAGTAACTCCTCTTTCCTCTTCTCAGTCTCCCAAACTAAAGAAAAATCGAGTGGGAGCAGGTTTTAACTTTAAAAACATTTTTCATGCCTGGTGATGCAAGGTCCTGAGTTCAATCCCTGGTACGGCAAAACAAAACAAAAAACCGAAACAAAAAACAAAAAACTGCTTTTAAGGGCCGGCCAAATAGCTCAGCGGATTAGAGCACCTGCAAGCAGGTGCAGGGACCAGGGGCTCAATCCCCCGGCCTGCTGTGCTAGCCCCACCCCCTGGCCACACAGTGAGAGAGCAGTTGAGAAGGGGCGTGGTGGTGCATGCCTGTAATCCTGGCTCTTGGAAGGCTGTAAACAGGTGGATCATTAGGGGTCCTATCTAGTAGTGAGACTCTGAGCACCCTGTAGACCATTCCTTAAAAAAATAAAAAAATAAAAAATTTAAAATTATTACAGAAATGTTCACATATGCATAAAGGTAGAAAGAACAGTGAGCTCTGTTTCCTTATTCATCATCTTTAATGACATTTGGCATTCTGCTTTTATACTTTCTCTGTTCCTCCCATAGATTATTTGCCTCAATATTGTACAGCAAATTCTGACACTTTCACTTTACTGGTGTGTAAAGTATGTTCTCTAGCAGTATGGGTCTCTAGCGCATAATGGATGTTTAAAAAATAACCACAAAGCCATTACCACACCGAGACTCAGGATTACTATTGCTGTAGTATCTACTGTCCAACAGGCAGCCTATGCTCAGTTTTCCCCCTTTGATATAAAACCTTTTTCTTTCAGGGACTTTTCAGGTTTGGAACCCGCGAGGACCCTGGCTTCCATTCCTGTCTCAGGCCACTTCATGCTCTCTCTTTCTTCCGATGGTTCTTAATAGCTACTGATATTTACTGTGGAGCTCCACTATTCATGGGGGGTTGCAAACATGTTGGTCTTATAATTGTATGATTACTTCACGGTTAATTAGCAAGGTTCTTCTATTAAGAAGAATTTTTTTCCTTATTGACTACTGGTTAGTCTGAAATGCAGTCTGTACAGGAAAAGCAGAACAGTAGACACTTCGTCTTTATACTTCCAATTTCAGAATAATATGTAGAGGTCCAGTCGGTAGGGGAGGGTTTTTTGGTTGTTATATTTAGTATTGTTTCGAGACCATGTGTTTTTATATAATTTAATTACCATCGTTTTCCTTTTTAAGATGCTCAGCTTGTCCCATCTTTGGTACATCCGTATGCTGTCAGATTGGGTCCTGTGTCATTGTGAAAATACTTTCATCTGACAGCTCCTTGCCTTTGGGCTCAAAGATCTCTTAGCTTTTCTCATTCACTTCCTGCCCCTAAACTGACATGAATTCTTTTTAGTGGCATCTTGAGACCAACTCTGTACAGAGAAACATGAACTTTAGTGAATTTGGGGCTTTGAATATTACATAACATTATCTCATTTTAATTACAGAAATAAGGCTACACTAAATTTGATGGAAAACCTTGTCTTTTCTGAGGTTGATGAGAGGCATGGGATCTGCTTTAACTCATGTATAGCTTGGGGCAAGTCAATTACCTTTGTAGCCTTAGATTTTCTCATCTGTTAATAAGAGCAATAGCACCTACCCTGATGGGCTATTCTGGGGACAAAGTAAGAGGGTTTGTGTACATACATCTCTCTCTCCACAAGCTCACAGAGTGGGCAGTAAGCGGGAAATCACTGTGTATTCTGAAACTCAGGAGAGACCAATCTTGCAGGGTAAAGGAGGTCTGGGGTGCAGGAAATCAGGCACAGCATGAGGGGTTCCAAAAGGGTGTCTGGGCAGGGGGGCTACATAGTTTCACAGGTGACTGAGGCTGGTGGGTATAGTAAGATGTGCAGACACAGATACACATGGGCACACACACACACACACACACACACCTGCATGTACGAGTTCTTCTGATGTGCATGGTGTGGAGTGGAGGGAGGGACAGTCATAGAAAGATAGTGTACCAGGCATTCTGAGCTGCCACTGATGGCAACTGGCAGTTGAGGGAATCATATCGAGCCTCAGAGCTGCCGCTGTTGTCCTGAGAATTCCAGGGTTGGCAGCCAGCCTTTTGGAATAATGAATACATGATGACATGGGGCAGAGAGAGACAAGGAAGAAACCCACAGGTGGTCTCATTTAAAGGCTTCATTGTGATTTTGCTCACTGCTTTCTATAGAGCTGCTGCACATGGCTGGTCAAGTGACCTAGAGCCACGCTGAGGGACCACGGGGCCTCAGATAACAAAATGGAACTGAATGCCTGGCTTTTCAAAGGGAGTTCACCAGGCAGGCCTGCCACATAGAATGGAGCACAGCCATGGGGGACAGATGTTTTGGGGTTGGTCTGCCAGGATCTGGGTTTTTGATGGTAAAAGTTGCTTCAGCAAAAGCTTGCTCTGATACATTACGGTGCTGCACATCTGTGCACATCTGTGCTAGGGGTGAGCAAGTAAATTACTGGTGGTGTTATCACAAATAAGAGGCACAGAAGGACTCCGGGCACAATGGCATCTGCAGGTGGTCGCTGCAGTAGGGACTCTGGTGTCAGCGAGCTATGCACAGCTTGAGCAGGCAAAAGGAGACACCTGTTTACAAAAGGTGAAATGAAGAGGGCTACATAAGTGGATCTGAGACGCTTGTCCTTGGCTGCAGCGAGCAGTAACAAGGGTGGCAATAGCCCAGGGTATGGGGGCTGTTGGTGGACAGATCTCCTTGAGGAAGTAATTTTTGTGGATGGCTGAAGTGACCCCTGTGCAAGGCCCAGTTGTGACCGTGTGTCTTGCAGGAGCTCTCCTTATCAAATGTATGTGCCTAAAATCCCCCCCCACCCCACCCCCACATCATTCCAGCTTTATTTATTTCAGGTTGGGGTTTGACACAAGTGATTCTACTTTTGGCTCTGACAATTTTCACATTATTTTGTGAAACAACACAAGCAGCAAAAACAATAAAGCAAGGGTGATGAACTATGCTTTCTCTAGCCACACAGTTTTCAGCTTTTTGCTTTGTTTTGTTCTGGTCTTGTTTTGTTTTTTGTTCATTTGTTTTTTGGTTGATACAGGGTCTCGCTACACAGTTCGCACTCATAGTGATCCTCCTGTCTCAGTTTCCCCAGTGCTGGGATTACAGGTGTGTGCTACCATGCCTGGTTTTGGAGATAGCAAGATGTGCCCCAGCCAGCATGGCATGAGGTATGGCGATCAAGCTCATGTCCTTGTGATTGCCAGGCAGGCACTTAGACCACCGAGCTGTCTTCCTAGCCCATTTTGAGTTTTTGCTGTTTGACATAATGTCCAAATTTTCTCCCTGCCTCACCTTCCTTCCACTTCCCTGTTTACTTTAGAGAAAACAGGAGAAATGTCTCCTTCTCTTCTGAGCACACTGGATGGAAGATGGAGGAGATGCTCAGGTGAGTGAGCCGGGACACTGAAGTCTCAGCAGGGCTGTGGCCCTCTCTCCTCCAACTCTCAGCTTCTCATTCCACATGGGGCCTCTTCATCCCTGCACTTCCCTGTGTGTGTTGCTCTTTCCTGCCTGCAGTACTCTGACTCTTGCCTTTGGAGATCTACAGAGACCAGAGGGAAGACACCTTGGAAGCTGCATCTCTAACTTAAACTCTGAGAGCCACTTGCTGCCCCACTGTCCACCTGTGCTGGCACTGCAAGGTGTATGAATAGGAATTCTCTAAATGAATGGCCTCTGTTACTCTTGGTTCTTCCAAGAAACAGAACCAGTAGGATGTATGTTTTTATAGAGAGAGAGTGAGATTTTAGAAACTGGCTCCCATGATTGTGGGGGCTGGTAGGTCCCAATATGTGGGGTGAGTGAGTAAAAGGCTGAAGAGCTCGGCAAGGACTGTTACTGAAGCTCAAGTTTGAGGACCAGCTTCTGGTAGGCTTCGCTCTTCCTCAGGGGATGTTGGTGTTTCCTTTAAGGTCTTTCATTGATTGAACTAGACTCACTCACGTGACGGTCATCTCCTTCACTCTAGTGCTACTGAAATCAGTGTTACTTCAAACAAAAAATGCCTTCCCAGCCACATCCAGAGTCATGTTTGACTATATACACTGCCATTCCTTATGCAGGGGGATATGTTACAGTATCTCAATGGAACCCTAAACCTGTGGATAGTATTGAATTTAAATGTTTTCCTATACATACCTGTGATAAAGGTTAATTTATAACAGTAAGAAAGGGTGTTATGGTTTGTGCCTGGATGTTCCCATAATGCCTCATACAGTCATAGGGCGTGGGCTTTTCAGAGGCAGCTGAATCTGGAGTTTGTGATTGGTTTGTTGTGTAGTGCTGAAATTGAAGGTGTGAGTGCTATTCCTGCCCAGGGGTGGGGAGCCTGCATATAATACAAGGAGTGGAAGAGAGGCTTGTGCCCCCCTTTTGCTCCTGTTGCTTTTGCCGTCTTCTGCTGCCATGAACAGTTGCTATGCCACCCTGCCTTGGAGCCAGCTGATTAGGGACTGAAATGTCTACAAACTGTGAGCTGTATAAACCTTTCCTCCCTTAATTTGGGGCATCGGATATTTTGTCTCAGCAATGAGAGAAAAGTAAGTAACTCATAGGGCAACAAAAACAATGTATTGGGATAAAACCGCAGCATCATTACTCTTGATTTGTAGGTACTGTTAAGTGAAACAAGTGTTACTGAAACAGAGGTGCCGTGACACCATGGTACTGCCACAGTTAATCTAATAGGGATGGCTACTTAGTGACTAATGGGCAGATAGCATGTATAGCAGGGATACCAAAGAGGAAGAATAATTCATATCCCAAGCAGGTTAGAGAAGACACTGACAGATTTCATCAGACTACTTAGAACAGCATGTAGTTTAAAGTTTATAAATAGCTTGTTTCTTGCGTTTCCCATTTCACATCCCAGGCTGTGACTGACTGAGGCTAACTGAAACCATGGGAAGTGAAACCTCAGCTAAGGACGAGGATGGCTCTGCCTGAATGCTGGCCCTGGCCAGGGTTAAACACAAAATTAACCATCACCAGGCCTTCTTCAGAATAAGGAGGCAGCTGCTAGACTAAAGGGGCGGTGTCCTCAATAAAGGTTATGGTACTGCCAGCAGGACTCCCCAGAACAAATCACCAAGGTGGTGATTCTCCTGAGCCAAAGGTGAAGTTGGTGAGTGTGTCAGTGACCTGAAGAAGCCCACAGGGCTGGCCTCCAGGGCTGAGATGGTGAGGGGTTCACTCTGAGTGTGATGAGTGAAGGTCTGCAAAGACCTGCTCTGCAAACTTCACTCAATGTCCCAAACACTGCCACTACTGGCCACTAACCTGGCCACAGCCTGCATGTTGGCTGATGCAGAAGCACACCATGCTGGATGCGTCTTCTGTGTGCCTTGGAAGAGCTAGTTGGAGGACAGGGCTGTGAAATACTGTGACGTCACGAACGAGGGCCATGAATTCTTTGCTGTTCTCACTAACAGGTACAGCAAGTTCCCTACCTCTTGATTCTGCAGTGCCTTGTGACTTGCTTGGATGACAGAATATAGCAGAAGCACTGCTGGGCCACTCGCTGGGAAATCTGAGAAGCTCAGTGTTTGTGGCTTTTGGAACACAGCTGCCGTACTGTAAAGAAGTCAAAGCCATCTTTCTGGAGAGAGGCCATGTGGGGTCTCTCCAGAATAACAGACCCCACATGGAGAAAATAACCTCCCAGTGTCAGAGGCACTCCAGGGATGGTCGGTGTGCAGCCCAACATGCAGAGACCTTCGGAGCCTCCCAGGCTGACCCAGCCCCCGAGGGACTCATGAGTGTGAAAAACAGATGGTAAGACCAGCAGCAGAGCTGCTCTGACAGCGCTGCCCTGTCAGACCACGTAACCGTGAGAAATGAAGTGTGGTTCCTGATCGCTGTATTTTGTGGTGACTTGTTATTCATTAAGAAATCATTGATACATGTATACATAAGAGAGTCAGGACAGATATACAGCTACTTTCTTTTAGTTCATTAAGAATAGAAGTTTGTACTAATATTGTTTAGATAAGATATCATGTCTGCATCTTGTCCTCCAAATAATTACTATGAAGACAAGAATATGCAATGTATTAATTATTGTAAAAGTCCTACTAACCTGTTTTGAAACTGTCTCATTGCTATTTTATCTTTTTTCTCATTAAATGAGTTTTAAAAATTCTTTAAAAAAGAAATCTTTGAAATGCATACTCAGAGCCAGAAAATGTTCAGTGGTCAGGTTAAAGACATTTAGCTAGGATAATATTCTGCCCTCATAAATCAAAGAGGAATAAAGATTTGATGCAAAAAACAAAAATGCACTTTCATCTTGATTTAATGTACATTGTGCAAAGAATGGGAAAGAGTATGAGGATTGGAGAATCAGATGCATTTGGTGGTCCCAAAGTGTCTGAATGCTGAGCAGAGTCCCTTTGCTATAACTAGCTGCAGACTTGAGGTCATCAATTTCCTGCTTTGGGGATTGGCAAGTGTCTCTGGAGCTGTAGTTTTCAGAGCTGATGAATAGGGCAGTTTTCCATACAAGAGGTGAGCAGGAGGAGTGACTTTGGTGGTAACCTGTAGAGACACCCAACATGAGAAGAGCCTATGGAGTTCCAAAGACTTACAAATATGTTGTAGCATAGAACTTAGATGAAATAGCGAAGGATGAAAACTGAGATGTTCTGATTACATGTCAATGCTCCTGATGTTATGACTCTGGGAGTCTGGAGTCCAGATGTAAAGAACTCAGTTGGAAGGTAAACAAGGCCTGGCTGGGCCATGTGAAACCACAGCCAATGAGATGCCTTCCCCAGAGCAAGCCCAGGCCTCCTAACAGGCTTCTGCCTTCCTATCAGGAAGAAGTTATTTGCAGAGTGATGAAGTTAGATAGGAAACAAGCAAATTGTCAGCTATCTACAGTGAGAACTATACCTGCCTGTATTGTCCCACACTTAACCCAACAAGCACGCAAGTACCAAAACCAAAGGAAGCTTTTTGCAAAAATCCTCTAGGTGACGATGAGAAAATATATGGGCAATGGTGCCTGGTAGGACTAGACAAATGCTTTCTTAAAAGCTGAGCAGACAGCCTGGGTAGAATCTGAGTCTTGCCCAGTGTTCTGAACCTGTCCTCTCTGTGAGGCTACAGAGGCTGGCTACTGTGGGTAGTTTTAGGAAAAGTTGGATTGTAAATGTAGGGTTGGAACTGGCTGTATTGGGACAGAATTGGTAATTATAATTTTAATGTCTTGTTCTTTAATGTGTCTTCATTTTATGTTATTGTTAGTAGTAGTAGTACTAAACAAAAATTATTACATTATATACACTCAAGCTTCTTAATCTTTTCCTTTCTTCCATACACATTGTTTTAGTCAATTTTAGTTTTTAGAATAGTTTTGGGTCCACAGCAAAATGCAGAGATCCCACGCACGCTCACCTCACACACGCACAACTTCCCCCACCACTGATCTTTCCCTCAAGGGTAGAGCACTTAGTACATTCAGTGAACCTGCAGTGAGAACTCATCACCGCTGAGTCAGTACTGTGCCCCTAGGTCTCTGCTTGGTTTTGTATACTGTATGTTTAGAATATGACGACATACATCCCTCTTTACAGCACCATACAGAATGGTTTCACCATCCCAGAACCCCCCTGTGCTTCTCCCATTTACCTTTCCCTGAGCTCAGCCTCTGACTGCTACTGTCTTTCTTAACTTGAAGGACAGTCCAGAAAGACTCCCATGGTTGGAAATAACAGAGTAATTCGGCCTGTTCAGATCAGCTCCTTTCACTTAGCGTTATGTGCAGAAAGTTTTTCCATGCTTTTATTCCTCAAGGGCTGCTCACTTCCTATTGTTGAAAAATAGTCCACTGATGAACCATGCCCTAGTTATCTCCCTATTTTACCAAGAGAAGGGTTGATTATCTCTACATTTTAATAACTATAAATAAAGGAACTGGGAAGACGCCTGAACTCTGTCACTGGCTAGGCACACCCTGGAAGTGGGGCTGGCCCAGTGTGTGGCATTAGGGATTAAACCCAGTCCCTGTGCTTGCCTAACCTAAGCAAACATTTAGTCTGCTGAGCTATCTCACCAGCCCAGATCTTGCTCCTTGATCCATTCTGCAATTCGTTTCTTTTCAGTGGTGAATTGAGACCATTAGCACTGATGACTATGATGGGTCTGTATTGACTTACCTATCTCATCTGTTGTTCACTCCCTGTTTTCATTTGGTACAAGGTCTCACTACACCCCTCAGACTTGTAGCGATCCCTCTTTCTCAGTCTCCCCAGTGCTGGGATTACAGGCATGCATCACCATTCAAGGTTTTGGTGGTCTACTAGGCATGGGGCTGTCACATCACGCGGTACTGGGAATTGCACCCAGGCCCTTGCACTTGCGAGGCAGGCTCTTAGACCACCAAGCTATCTTCCCAACCCTATTGTTGAGTTTTAATAGTTATTTTTAATTTCTTTTTTGTTTTCTTTTCTTTTTTTTTTTTTTGTACATGATCTCACTATGTAGCTTGGACTCAATGATCTTCCTGTTGTCAGTTCCTGCAGCGCTGGGATTACAGGCGTGTGCCACCATGCCCAGACTCAGTCGCTGGCTCATTGTGCCCAGGGGTGGGATCAGTGCAGCATAAGATACTAAGGATCAAACCCCAGTTCCTGTGCTTGCCTAAACAGGTGCTTAGTCTGCTGAGCTATCTCTCTGGCCCTGCTTCTCCCTTTTGTATGTGGTATTTGGTGCTCAGGATCAAATCCAAGGTCTTATATGTGTTAAGCAGTGTTCTACCATTGAGCTACTCTATCCCTATCTTTGAAAATATTCCCTGTGGCTTGTCTTTTCATTTTCTTGACAATGTCTTTTACAGAGCAATGGTTTTTAATTTTAATGACATCCAACTTAATAATAATTCTTTCATGGGGCATGGGTCATGCTTTGGATATTGTATTTTTTTAACTTTTACATTTAATTTTATTTAATGGCGAGTAATGTCTTGTATGTAGTTCAGATTTGCTTTGAATTCACTATGTCTGGCTTCAAATTTATGGTGATCCTTTTGTGTCACCCTCCCAAATTCTGTGATTACAAGTGTACACCACCACACCTGGCTGGTAGTTTAAAAGCTATCACCATACCTAAAGTCACTTTGATTTTTCCTATGTTCTAGTATCCTCATAGTTTTTGCATTTTACATTTAAATCTTTGGTCCATTTCGGACTTTGTTCTGTGTGTGAAAGAAAGTCTGTGTTGAGATATGCTTCCCTTTGTACATGTTCACTTCTCTCAGCACCAGGTGTGGAAAAGATTTTGTTTTCATTGTATGACCTTTGCTCCTCTGTCAAAGACTTCTTGGCTGTATTCATGTGGGTCCACTTCTGGACTCCCTTTTCTGCTTTGCTGTTCTGTTTATTCTTTGACAGGACCTGTGAGTGGCCTGGGCTAGGGCGAAACAGCCACTGCTGAGACCAAGGTCCTGGGAAAAGATAGAGACAGATTGTGAGTCAGGAGCAACGTCAAGAAAGTGCACCCCTCCAGGGACTTCCCTCCTCTCCAACCTGGCCCCACTTCACCTGGTGTGCCCTCGGAGCTCCCCTGCCTACACTGCAGCCACTGGAATGGGGCTTTCCTCCACAAACCCCAAAATCCGTCAGTGCACTCAGCTTTCTTGTCTCTCCCCTCATGACCCAGGATCAGAAAGTACCTCCTCTGACTCTCTACCAGAGAGCACACTTCCCCTTTCTTACCCAGCACCACCTCCCTTCCTTGATTCCTTTTCTTACATGGCACAGTGCAACCACTTCTGTCTTCCTTAGTCATTTCTTTCTTGCCCATCTCAGGCAGAATGGAAGCTCCACAGAGGCAGGCAGACTCTGTCCTGCTGTCGTTCTTTCACCCCAGCACCAGCACAAGCACTTTGCTTCTAATGGCTCTCAATAAGCACAGCTAGCCCTCTGCACCTGTGCTCTGCATCTATACATTCAATCAACTCCAGATTAGAATTTTTAAAAAATTGCATCCGTACTGAACATATGCAGCTTTTTTCTGGTCATTATTCTTTCAGCTATACAGCAGAAAAACTACTTACATAGTATTTGCATCCTATTAAGTATTATTAATCACTTAGAGATAACATAAGAAAGGAAGCATATAGGTGCTATGCAAATACTATGCTATTTTATGAGATTCTAGCATCCACTGATTTTGGTATCCAAAGAGGGTCCTGGTAATGATTCTTCACAGGTAGTAAAGCACAGCTGTGTTGGCTGAATAAATAAATACATCTGGCATCTTCTATTTGTCAATGAATTTAGTCTGTCTTATATTAACTTTTAAATAATTATGCCTGTCTTTTTTATCAGATTGTACAATTTAAAGGGCAGAGACCCGACCTGCTTTGAACTACGCCCATTGATATGCTCAGGTATTCAACAAATATTTATTGAGGAGCTGCAAAGCAGTTGCTGGCCCTGTGTAAGACATAAGGGAAACAGATTCTATTCCTCTTCAGGAATTGACAGTTCAATGCTGAACACAAATAATTAAAGAAGGTATCAAAATGAAGTGGAATGTTTGTTTTACTAGGAAATTCCTGGTCAATTTACTGGGAAATTCCTTCGTTAATTTCACCATATTAGCAGAGTGCCTGACATTTAGTTTTCTCCTGGAGTCTCAGCTCTTCGTCCTGAGCTCTAATGCTGATCTCATGTTCCTGCTGTGAGATTATGATGACATTAAATTCATGGTTGTTTTCATAATTGTTTCCATTTCAACCTCAAAATTAAGATAGAAGTAAAAAAAATGTTATTCTAGTGACATACTTAAACTAAGCTAATATAAAAACTAAATCAGCTTAAGTATTTAAATGACTCAGCATCTGTTGTCTGCGGAAGATTCTGGTACGCATTAAATTCTGGAAAGCAATTTCTTATCCCTGGTTCAACCAGTGGTGCTGATGTAGTGAAATACTATGTCTCTCTCTGAACACAAACCTCCTTCATCAACCCAAATGCTACTGCTTTCACCTTTTCTCTCCCTCAGATCTGCTCTGTTGAGAGTTCCAAGCCTCCAGTGTAAAGCCTCCCATCTGGACCATTGTGTAATCGAGGTAAACAGCACACACAGCTTTGCATTGTTGCTCCAGCTGACGCATCTCCTCCTCCTCTGTGACCCCGCCTAGCCCTCAGCAGCACATCTGTGGTTGACAATGAGTCTCATTTCACATTTGGGCTCTGCCATAAGCTTCATTTTGGACACTGGGTACATGCCCAAAGGGTCATATACAAAGGACTATCCAGCAACAAATACACAAAATAAAAACAAAAGGAAAACTACGTGTCTTTCTCTGTTCTTTCCAGTTCCTAGGAGTCCTTTGCAGACTTTTCATTTCCTTCCATTTTGTTGTCTTCTACCTAAATGTGCAAAGCTTTCCCTGGAGGGAGGCTTCAGAGTATGTCTTAGAAGAAAATGTATTCCCTCCAGTATGTCTGCCCCTGGTGAGCCTTGACGACCTGCTCTGGATGTGGGAGAGCAGGTACGAGGAGAGAGATAGTCCAAGATTCTTCTTACCACATTGCTGCTTAGGCACCAACAGAAGCCTTTCGAGAGGCCCAGAGAGGCTGCAGTGGAGACCAACAGAGCTGTGGTTGTTGACATTTGCTCTTGAGTCAAGTATTTTTGGGGGAACCTGGGGAACTGTGCTCCTAGGAGTCTCCACCAGAGAACCGTGCAGGCAGCTCAGCTACAGGCTATCTTTTGCTACCCAAGGGCATTCTGGAAGGTCCTCCTTGAAGACCATCTTCCTCTGAGCTGGTACCTTGAAATCCTGAGGGATTCGTAAACTTCAACATATTAGCTTTGAGCGCAGTGCGACTCATCGCACTGGAGTGTGCATTGATAGGTCAATAAAAAGTGTGTGGTTGCTTACATGAAGGCCTCACCAACAAATACATGTGTACAGATGCTTCTTGCCTTACCACAGGTTACAACCTGGTAAGTGCATGCTCAGTTGAATATATCTATCACAGGTTGAAAATACACTCAACCCATCTAACCTATTGAATACCCAAACTCGACAGCACAGTATACACTACAGAGTATCCATCTCTTTGTGATCACAGCATTGACTGGAAACTATGATAGCTGCCACTCTTCAGAATTTCAAGAAAGAATCTGTCTGCATAAAGCTTGCCTCTTAAAAGATCTAAATTCCAAATTCTTTGGGGCTGAGGATATAGCTCAATGGTAGAGCACTTGCCTAGCACGTACAAGTCCTGGGGTCCATCCTCAGCACCATAATAGCAAAATCTCAAGTATCATCCCATTAAAGTTTAAAAATTTTCTTGCAAGAGCAGTGATGTCGTTAGGTGGCATCCAGAGGGGCCACAGTCCCAGCCTGCCGCTTTCCTTCCTGCTGACCAGTCACTCTTAACAGGTGTCCTAAGAGCTATTTTTCTAAGTATTTTGTGAATGCTAATTTTGAGGACTGTGCTAGTTGGCATGCAGAATGTGCAAGGATGGACGTTTCACCCTCTCAGAGTCATGCTTTTTGGAAGTTTTCACCATTAGCAAGCGAAATATGACCTTAGCATTGGAAGCTGTGTATAAAACTGATTGAGCAATCCTGCACCTGCTTTAAGAATTTAGTCCTGTGATACTATTTGAATTTTTCATGCATTTTTTTTTTTCCTAGAGCAATGATCAGTGTTGCTTTTGGACTTCAGTTTTATGTGATTTTAATGAAACATAGATAGTTGTGGCCGCTTGCCGGATCTGTGGTTTAAAAGAAAAAGTGTTCTTGTCTGCAAAAAGTAAATTTAAAACAAACTTACCTACTAGCCATTATTACGATCCAATTGGAGTATCTGTAAATGATCCCTGCATTTTCTAATACTACTTGGAAAATAAATTGTAAGAGAGGAGATGGAAACAAAGTCCTCTGAAGAGAACAGAACATTTGAATATAGCCTAATATTTGGATTAATATTTTTTAAGATTCAGTAAATGAAACAACAAACTTCAAATGGAGAATGTAGCTTTACTTCAGTTACTTCAGAAGAACCCATAAATATTCCCTGAAAGGCATCTCAATTAGAAAAATGAGGGGAAGATCAAACAGAGCAATCCCTTTAGACTCTGTGTTTCCCAGGTTTTTTTTTTTCTCTCTCTCTCAGTGTTATAAAGATGTATGTATGTCAGAGGGAAGCACTTTGGTGCCACTTGAAATTTGATTAGTGAATTTTCTTAATTTATAGAATTTGAGGCCAAAGGAAAGAGACAAGACTTGGCGTGATTCCACCAACCAGAGCCAGTTGCAAGAAGACATCTGTGTAACAACATTAATTTTTATGTTCTTTAAAACAAGAAAAGTCGAAGATCAAATAGGCCCTTCCAGGAATGAGGAAAGTTGACTTGTTTCTAGCTATAAGCTTAGAGCTGTAAAATAGGAGTGTGGTTGATTTCTTTTAAAGATACTGCAATTTTGCTTCATTGTGAACTTTGAGTTAAGCTAAAGACATTCAGTTCCCTTCCCAAGTTTTTAAAAATCATATGAAGTCAGGCGTGGTGGTGCATGCCTATCATCCCAGCGCTCTGGAGTCTGTGGCAGAAGGATTTCTGGTAGCTGGAGGCCAGCCTGGAATACAAAGTGAGTTCAAGACCAGCCTGAATCACATAGTGAGACCCTGGCTCAAACAAATAAACAAGCTAACATAAAATAGGAGTGAAAAAAATAAAAAATCATATGAAGATGTTGCTCGCATACATATCATGACAAAAAAGGAGACATATGCCACAAGTTTTAATTATCTATTTATTTTATGATTATACATAGAGCTAGACAAAGATCAGATTAAGATGATCTGAACTCATTAGCTTAATCACGGAGCTCCAAATTAGATTTCTGCGGCTAAATTCTTGGGCCAAGAAGGATGAGCAGCTGTTGCCCAACGCAGGCTCAAAGGCAGGGCTGCGGTGCTGTGCCCTGTGCCCTGCCCCTCCCAGTCCAGCCTCAGTGCAGGACTGAGGGGTCCCAGGGGGCCCTGCTCTGCGTTCGCAGCTTGCAGTGACTTTTGAGCCACTTCAAACACTATTTTTTGAAGGGACCCTGCGGACCTTCCCCGCTATTTCTTGGACATGTGTTAAACTCTGCAATGGGACTGGCTACATGCATTGTAGGATCTGTTGTGAAATAAAACGTGAGACCTCTTGTTCTAAAGTATTAAGATTTTGGAAACAGGACATGAGCCCACCTTGGACCTTGTGGAACTGATGTCATATGTCACATGCCACACAGCACACTGGTCTTTGTTGTCTGAATCGTAATGAGCAGCTGAGCTATGGTTCTCTACATAATGCATGCACAAATTGGTTATTCTTCAGGTGAGGTCCCTTTACGCTTACCTGGGATTACTTGTATAAATAGTTACTAATGAAAGGAAATGCACTATCACCAACCAAAGACTAGAGCATTAGCCTGTGATTTGAGTACCATTAAATGCCTTTGAGACCTCAGCCAGGAAGACACGAATAGCGCTTAGAGTTGTGGAAACCTAAGTGTGCAGAACACATGAATATCAATAAGCTCATAAACAAGATTCCATGGCAGAAATGTTGTGAAAGGGATTTCTCAACAACAGGAAGTTCTCCACATCACCGTGTGTCATGACCAGAGACAGAACACACAGGCAAGCAAAGCAAGAGTCACATGGAATATTCACAAGCCAGCTACAGATATCAGGAGGGTATGGAGTTGTGAAGTTAAAGGTCTACTGAGCAGTGGTAGCAACCTACTCTCTCTCTCTCTGTTTTACTTTTATTATTTATTTATTTAAAATTTAGAACAGGGTCTAAAGGGTCTCACTAGTAGATAAGACTTGTAGTGATTCTTCTGTTTTCAGCCTCCCAGGTGCTGGGATTACAGGTGTGCACCACCATGCCAGCCCCAATCGCCTTCTCAGTGCTCCCTGGGTGTGGGGGTGGGGGCAGGGGCAGGTTGGACAGGGCACACCAGGAATCAAACCCCAAACCACTGGTCAGCCCCTCTCTCTTTTTCAAAGACTAAAAGAAAGCAACACAAAACAATAAAAATGGTACAGAATTTCACAACAAGAACAGAAAATTAACAATGGTTATTTTATTATCACATGTTGTAATCATCACATTTGTTGCTCAGATACCAGATACAGGTGTGCAAGATCAATCAAACAGTTAAACATTAACTCTTCCTTTCGCTAGGCAGACTAGCCCGCCAGGAAAGACTCAACATACTCTCTCCCTCTCAGTGATGATCTTCTTCACTTTCTGTTGTGGGTTTTCTCTAAGCCCTTTGCTCCTTTTTCTCCCTCTTATCTCTGGCTCTTCATTATTCTCTTGGCAATGTCATGCTAGTTGTCATGTTCACTGCTGTCTCCAAAGAGAAGCTATGTCAGCCCTGGTGTCTGGAGAGTTAGGGTCCATCCATCTCTTTATGCCTTTGGATACCCCAACTCTCAAGTGTCAGATGCACCAGAAATTCAAGTACAAGTAAAAAGCAACTCCCAACTCTCCTAGTCATTAACTCCGAGTCTCCCTGGGCCCCTCTTCTCTCTCCCTTCATCGTATTCAGCCAGATAATGATAATGCGCCTCTGTAGCTGCGGCACTTCTCCTATCTCGTTTCCCGTCATCTGCAGTGCTCACGGGGTGACTTGTCTCTAGTTTTGCCTTCTCCAACACGTCAGAACTTAGATAACTGTAACCTATCTAAACTTCCAAACTTGCTGCTCAAATAAATTTCAATATTTCTCTCCCTCTACAGAATTACTCTTCAGTTAGAGTTTAGAACTTTCTCTTCATTCATCTTGATCAAGTTTCAAGCTTTGCCTTCCAGAAACTACTCCTTTGTGTGATGCTTGACCTCTAGTCCACCACCCGCAATTCTGAAGCCGACTGTATGCTTTCCTAGTCCTGTCCCACAGCCACGAATGGGCCTCCAAAGGCCTCCTCTCCACATCTTGTCACCAATACTTGGCTGTTCTTTGAAGGATCAGAGTATGGGGTCCTCATCTTTGAAAGCAGTTGTAGGTCACTTTTTCTCAGTGTGAAGGGACTGAATTCCTTTGGTATGTAATTCTCAAATGACACTCATTTTTATTTTTGTGTATTTTTTCTTGTATGTGGCCAGCTCACCCCAGGCAGTGCTGGCACAGCATGTGGTGCTAGGGATTGAACCATGGTTCCTGCTCCTTGCCTAAGTTTGCCTAAGCAGACATTTTAGACCCCTGAGCTATCTCGCCAGCCCTCAAATGGCTCATTTCATCTGACATAGGTTGAACTTGCCATTCTAGATCTTATTAGCTAC
>PVKN010016905.1:0-17625 GCA_004027915.1 Capromys pilorides | reverse complement strand
CAAATGATACTTGAACTTAAGAAGGAGTGAGGATTCTACTCATGACACATCAGAAAAACATACTGAAATAATACTTTTACCTTATTAGTAGGAAAAAGGTTTTTTTTTTTTTTGAAGAAAATTATTTACAAGAATCAACTATGGACTACCTATGGTGTAAAACGTCTTTGTGTGGTGATTTGGAAGTATCTATCAAATTGCAAGCAGTAGCCTCACTTTTTGATAAAGAAATTCCAACTGTCAGAATTTATCCAACAGATAGGCCCACACCTGTGTAAAGGGATGCAAACACACTGTTGTTCCCTGTATCTTCATTGGCTGTGCTCGGCCCACAAGGGTTCCTGTGTTGGCGGTGTGATATTCCATATGACTACAAGAGAGGTGGAGGGGACTGTAAACAGTGAGGCTTGGTGAGAAGGTGCTTGGTTTTGCTAGTAGCGCTGCCCTGGGAAGGGATTGTATTAATTCTAATGTGACCCTGAGTGAGTTCTCATGACAGCAAGTAGTTAAAGACATAAGTCTGATCACTGAGTGACTCAGGTCCTATCTTACAATGCGAATCCTTCCTCACGGGTAGCATCTTCCACTGGACATGAATAGCAGGCTAACCAATGGGCCTGCATGGTTTTGGACATTCAGCCTCTAAAACAGTGAGTTAAATAAGCCCTTTTCTACATAAGTACCCAATTTCAGGTATTTCATTATAGTTTTAAAAAAGACTAATGTAGTATCCTTGGTAATTGTGATAAAGTGCTGGGAGGTGACTAAGTGCCCATCAGTAGGGAACTGTTTGAGTACATGCATGCGATGGAACATTATGCAGTGATCAAGAGGAAGCTCTGTTACTGCACAAAAATGTCCAAAATTAGAACACAGGAGAAACAAGATACAAATTAGAATATGGAGTGTGACTCTACTAGGATAAAAACTGTGGAAGAATGTGTATATATATTTGTTTGTTCTTCATATAATATCTCTTTAAGAACACAAGAAACTTGCCATGTTAAAAAGGAACTACGTCAGATGGACAAGGCTGTGGAAGGGAGAATTGTTGTTTTCCTTTGAACTTTTAAAATTTGACTATGACTACGTGACTACTTATTCTGAAAATATATTGGCTTTTAAACATCTCAATTATAGCTTTGAAAAAGCTAAAAATATTTTCTAAGGTGAAAAAAACACTTTGCATACCATTACTGTGTTGTGATTTTTCATAGAATGTAGAATACAATGTGGCCTATCCCAAAGTCTAAAATTAAACACCAATTTCTCAGTTGATTTGAATCCAATTTTGAAGGCAAGTTCTGATATTTCTGTGGCTACCATCTGGTTGGCATGGGCTCCAAAATCTGGAACTCCCTGCAGAAGCTTGTAGAGAGAGTTCTTTAGAGTGGTAAAGCAAGAAATTGAGTAGGTAGGGTTGGGCCTAAAAAGTTTTACAGAGAACATTGGTTTCCTAGGGTGACTAAGCCTTGGACTGTTAGTGTTACTGTCAATTTTATCTCACTGTCTTTGTCCTTCCATAATATTGCTAAAGACACTCTTTAAGTGTACTAGAACATTGAATTGTGTGTGTGTGTATGTGTGTGTTGTATGTTGTATTAGACAAGTGTTCAACCTCTGAACTATGACCCTGGCCATAGGACAATGTTGAATTATTAAACAGAATTCTACACCACCACCCCCCTTCCCCTCCGACCAGCACTAAGGATTAAACTCAGGGAGTTACATCCACAGACTTTTTATTTACTTATTTTTCAAAATTTTGAGACAGTCTCACTAAATTGCCCAGGTAGGACTCAAACGCATGCTTCTTCTGCCTCAGCATTCCTATATACTGGGATTCCAGTAATGCACCACTAGCCTGGACAAACAGAATCTTCGTAGGAAGCATGGTTAGAAGGCTAGATGAAGTTCTGTCTTAAGTTTTCCTACTTGCTAGCCTACTTTCTAACAATGGCTCTAAGGAACTTCTTGTCCGCACAAATCCTTTCATCCTCCCACAGGGATCTAGGTTGGGTTATGACTCACTCAAGCTGCAACACTTTATAAAAAATGACTCTATGGCTTGTTCTGGGCCATAACAATGCTTGTCCAATTCATTTTTGTACATTTGGAGCTTACTAGAGGAAATATTTGTATTAAGGACCACCTGGAAAGGCCAGCTAGTGGCAAGGCTAGTAGAATAGTCTACCCATACCTGTGTGAATAATCATAACATGGTGATAGCTCTTAAGTCTCCTACTTTCTGAGGTAGGCAATTTGCTGGTGGGCTCTGAGAAAATCCTCTTTCTATTTGCCCTACAAATTGTCTGATCAGCCCCAAACACAGTTCAAGCAGCTAAATTACCTGGGAGAAAAAGTACAGATCAAGTTGATATGGTTTAGAAAACAAAAGAAATGTAGGAAATAGAATCTGCCTATAAATATTGAATAATGAAAAAAAGACAGCACTTTTTAAAAAACCAAATTGAACTTCTGAATCACAAACTTGGAATCAGTGCTTATGCAGACCCGTGAGCTTCAAATTTTTGAATTGTTTGATGTTTTTGAGAGTGGCTCATCACTCCTGGGCATGTGGGATGGGTGTAATAGACTTCTATAGTGTGTTCCTAGTCATTCTTACACTTATTACTGTTTTTTTCTAACTTCCAGCTCTTTTTAAATGTATGTGGGCAGCTTGAATCATAAAAGAATTTTGTATTCTGATTTTTTAAATATCTTGTAAGTGGAATGACTCACCCTTTAACTTCTTTGGGGCTAGCTTAAAGATATATCTTTATTGCATGGATTTTGAAATTAATTTAACTTCGAATGTTTGGTGACTCTTAATGGTCTTCAGTTGGGCTGAGACTTGATACATTGGGTGATGTATTCCTGCCTTATTTAGCAGGGCTCAACAGGGCTTTTCCATTCTATTTGAAGTACGCATTTAGCCCATCCCAAGAATAACATTAATTCTCCCTCATAGAAGCATCTCTCTAACTTAAATGCCACAAGAAAAGTAAAAATCAACATAAAGAGCCTTGCTACTAAACAAAAATATTTTCAATGCCATCGGAAGCTTTAGGGATCACTGAAGCTTCACTGTCCTCTGATTTACTCTGAACCCTGTTTGCGGATCTACTTCCACTGTTCTATCCACTTGCTGCCATCTGTCCCCTCCAAAACTAATATTGAAGTTGAATCATCTGTGTGGCGATGTTGAATGACAGGACCTTCAAAGGTGAGCACATCTTCCGGAGGGAACGTCTTTCTCTTGAGATCATTACACTACATCATTATACATTGGGGCTGCCCCTTACATTTCACCTCTGCCACAGGTGCAGCTTGCTCTTCCCCTTCTGGCAGCATGAAGACCTCACTCAATGTGGCTGCTCCATCATGGACTTTCAGCCTCCAGTACCATGACCTAAATGAATTCTGTCCTTTATAAACCTCAAATACTCTGTAATAGTGACAGAAAACATACTAAGATGCTACTTCACCCCACTGGCCTTCAAATGCCGCCAAATTGGAGATTAATTCTTCACTAGCTTTCCTCCCTCCACCTACTCTGCCGATGCCTGGCTTTATGCCTTCCATTCAAATTTCAGCCCAACTCTGACACCTGAGTCTGCATCCTTCCGGGCATTAATGCAACACCTGTCTCTTCAATCTGAACTTGGACACTGACCTCCTAGGCAGCTTCTAGTTTAGCTTATATCATGTCCCGGAATTCACCACTGTCAGGATTATATTGTTTCTTCCCATTTATATCTATCAGCTCACTCCTGCCCATCCACAATCCTTTGCAGTTTAGGCAGGCTTCCTCCAATCTATTGAGGGTGGAGAGTTAGAGAAGACTCTATTATAGCCTTTCTTAATGTGAGGAAAGGATAAAAAGTTCATGTCATTTCTAAAGCCTTCAAGATTGACCAGAAAAGACATGAAATTAAATCTTAATTTTGGAGAGACAAAATTATACTTAATTAAAGGTATGCATGTTTTAGATTCATCAAAATTTTTTTAGCCATTACTGGCCTTTCTATCCTAATCTACCTATATCTACCCATATCAACACCTCCAGGTTCCATACAGTACAGTACAGCCACACCACACCTTGATTATGCTGTTCAACTAGGGTCTATAAAATACTGACATGGTTGATTCCAACCACAGTCAGACATGGTCTCTGGAATTTGAGAGCTCACAGTCTGGAAAGGGACAAATATAGCAAAAAGATACAATGACAATCATGAGGGAGAGTTGTATTAAGAATTATTGGAGCATGAGAGAGAGATTTAGGGGGAAAGGTAGAGGAGATCAGTGAAAGCTTCCTGGAGATGTCCATTTGAACAGTACCTTAAAGAATGAGCAAGACTCTTTCAGGGAGAAGAAAGGTCGTTAAATAGCATTGCTTGGGTATAGAGTTGGGAAGATACCTGTGAGCTACGGAAAAAAAAGAGTTGTTCTGTGCTACTTAAGCCACCAGAAATGGAAGGCACAGAGGTAGAAGCTGCTAAAGGATGGGATATAACCAGAATAAGCAATATTTAAGGAGCTCAGCCTTCACGTAAAGATGATGGGGGAGAGGAGACTTACAGACTTTAAGCAGCACAAAACTAGGTTTTGGAACTTACTGAAGTTGTGGTATGGGAAATAGCTTAGTCGGTTGGAATAGAGTGAAAATGTATTGGCTTGGCTCTCTTGAGCCGTGATGAGAGCCTACGCCCAGCGACAGTGATGAAAGTGATGGAGAGAACACAGCTCAGAGAAAACTTTCAAGCAGAAAGGGAAGGGCAGGTTGTTGATTTTGTATGGAGTAAATGGCAGATGGCAGAATAGGGCATGACGTCATTCCATCTGTCCTTGGTTGCTTTGTCTCTCTCAGACACACTGGTGAGCATTGTCGCTTTGGATTTTTACTTGAAAGAAGCTCAAATTTTCAGATAAGTTGCAAATACAAAACAAAGAACTTTTCCCTAAAACATGGTTTCCCAAATAATTCAAACACCAATGTTTTGTTTCCTACAACAAGCATCTACTACTATATAGTATACCAACAGTATGACCAATAAAGTTAGGAAGTCAGTACAGATACATTACCAGCCTTTAATCTTTACATCTAATTCAATTCTTTCCAACTTCTTTATAACATCATTTGTAGCAAATTCTAAGATCACACCTTGATGTCATGTCTTTTGAATTTCCTTCAGTCTGAGATTATTCTTTTGACTTTCCTTCATGACCGTGATGCTTCTGGAGATATTAGATCAGTTACTGCATAGAATGTATTCAGATGGACTCTCACTAGTCAAGTAGGGAATTCTTTCTTTATGGTTAGATTTAGATTGCAATCTTTGACTGGACTACTCGGGAAGTGATACTGCAGAATTCTCATCACATACTGTGGATGATGTAGCTTTCTAACTTAGCTCATAACTGGTGATATTCATTATGATTGCTTCATTAAGGTGATGTCCACCAATGTTGTCTGTTTTCTTCTTTATAATTCATAAATTATTTTTTAAGAATTAATTTGATAACAATGTAAAAACCCAATTTCTTATGAAACCTTTACTCATTTCTGCATGTCTTTCTGGATCAGACTGGTTTCCAGTTTCATTCATTATGCTATAACTGGTTACTGTTGTTATGTATTTCCATGCCCAAGTTGTCTCAAATATGTCCAAACTAGTATTCATATTATTATCATTCTTGACCACTGTCTCACTTCCTAGCATACAAATGTACTGTGCTTCAGCATCAAGGTTAGGAACTTCTCCGAAGAGTACTGAATTCCTTTAGTTAGACATGGTATTTTGGAGTCAACCTGTGGCATGAAGTATTCTTACTAATATTGGAGTGTTGCTAATCTTGAATCTTTGAATAGAGCTAGAGATCCCTGCCCCCATTACATATCTATACTTGATTATAATTGATTTCATATCTTCCTGAAAGCAGCTCTAATCTAATTCAGCATATCAGGGGCTACTCTATTTTTCTCTTTCTAAGTTGCTAATTCCTTTCTTCAACAGTAGGAACCTGGCTCCTATTTTAAAAAATATATTGTTTATTTTATCCACTTTCTCTATGCAGCTTATTTCCTATAGTTGAGATCACCCAACCTCCTAATAGATATTGAGTTCCTTAGGCCTTGATTTTCTGAAGAACCAGAGCACCCACCCACCACCACCACTAGGAACTCTCCTGATCCTGTTGGCATGAGGCCACCCTCTTATGTGGGTGCCACCTTGATTCCCTCTGGGTTCAGGAAAGTAAAGAGAAGAGGGACAGACAGAAATAAAATGAAATGAAAAAGAGAGGAAAAGGAAGATGAATGAAAAACTAGTGGAAGGAGAAAGATTGTTGCTTGGGTTCTTAGAATAATCCACCTTGGTAATTGTGGACAGTATTGTCCTCCTTTTAAAGATGAGGAATTTGGTGTAGAAGTATTAAAGGCAGTCATGTCTTACCCAGTGTTTTGTGTCTGATGGGCTGACAGAACTAAGAATCACTAGTAGGTCTTTAAACCTAACTACATTTCTCTGACTCAAACCCAACATTTGCTGTGTTCTCATAGTTTCCTAGAGACATGTAAGTATTCCAAGACATTAAAATGTATTAGTTGGGTTAAATATGTCTATAAATAATGTAACTGTACTTGAAAATATGCTTAGGTTAGCAATTTACAGATAGTCCTGATGGTCTCTGGAGAGTCCTGAAGAAATGCACTGATTGGATCTTCCCCTCAGTGGTGCTATGGTCTAGATCTTAAGTGTCTTCCAAAGGTCCATATAGTAAACAAATAGTCCCCAGCATGATGCTAATGGTAGATGGTAGAAGCTTTTGAGAAGTAGGGCCTGGAAGAAAGTCTTCAGATCATTAGCCTAGGCCTTCAAAAGGCCTAGAGGGAGCCCAGTCCTTTCTTTCTCTTTTTCACTTATGCAAAATAGAAAGGGGCCAGCGAGATGGCTCAGAGGTCTAAAGCACTTGCTTTGGCAAGCTTAGGCAACCGGAAAGACCACAGTTCGATCCCTGGCACCACATGCTGGGCCAGCCCCACCCTCAGGGCAGGCTGAGCCAGCCATAACAGAAATAAATAAATAAATGAAGTTAAAAAAAAAAAAAAGAAAAAGAGAAAGCCCATATGACAAGTAGCTTTTCTCCTTTATATCCTCCCATCACAATGTACTATGTCGCTATTGTTCTAAAAACAAGAGGACCGACAGATGGCATAGTGAAACGTCTAAGACATCTAAAACTGTGAGCCCAAATAATCCTTTATTCTTTACAAGTGCTTTGCATCAGGTATTTGTCATAGTGATGGAAAGCTGACTACACAGATGGTCACCAGGATGGAGTCAGCTGCCCTCCACCTCCTCTTTATTTTCTTCATCAGAGAATTAAGAAGAATTAAGAAGATGAGCTCTTCTTTTTTTTTTCCCCCCCTCCAATAGAGAACTCTTTTCCTTAAGATTGGCTTCTTTTCCTTAAGATTAGCCAGTAAGGACCACCATTCAAGATCTTCTCAGCAATTTCTCAGGTAATAATTAGAGCTCTGGGGCCCTAAAATAGGACTATTCAAAGTGTGACGGGAACACCATCAGTGAGCTCAAAATGCAAACTGTTGATCCCCCTCCATATCACATATAACAGTATGTTTTGGAATACAGCCCAGATTTTCCAGATAACTCATGTGGTCACCTTGTTCAAAGCTTTGGAATGCTGTGAGACATTGTATGTTTCTTTTAAATTCTCAGGTAATAATCTGCAAATGTAACAAGATTCAAATATCTAAAAAAAAAAAGATTCAAACATCTATTGAAGCTTGAGAAGCACTGCTATGGAGCTCACGTTTCTGAATTGCATGCACAGCCCTTGAGACAAAATAGAGCAAAATATCTTTCTGCAATGAACTTCTACTGTATGAGTGAAATTAAATAGGAATCTAAAGTAATTATCTTTACCAGATTGCTTTATGCCACACAATAATTTCAGATTAAGATTTTAAGAATGTTGTTCTGTGCAGGGATCTTTATGTATGCTGTTCTCTCTGCCAGAAATGATTTTCCTCTCGTTCTTTTCCTGAATTGCCATAAGCCTGGCATGGAGTCACTTCTAAGGAAGTACTCATGGATTGCTGACCAGCTCAGATGCCAGTGGCATGTTTGTTTCACCATATGTATGAATTCATGTCTGTCTCTGTTGTTAGAAGCCACACGGGGGTAGGCACCTTGTCTTACATTACTTTTATGTTTAACCACCTACCACAATGCCTAGCTGTGTCCTAGTGTTGGTGCCCTTGTATAAACCCTCCCCCACATCCCCTGGATAAAGTGATGCTTTTCTGATGCATAGAGTATGATAAAAGTGATAAGCTTTTGCTTTCCGCACGAGGTCACGTAGCCTGTGGTTTTGTCACATGTGTCTTCAGCTTTCTTTCCTTGCTTTCCAAGCTGACCCAGCTGCCATGTTACAAGCCACCCACTGAAAAGGTCCACATGGTGAAGAGCCCACATCGCTATCCAGTGGGGAGCTGAGCTTGCCAGAAACCACGTGTGTGAGCTTGAAGTAGGGCATCCTTCAGCTGACCTTTTAGATGAGACAGGACCTCAGCCAGTTCCTACATATTAGCTCTGGGAGGGATCCTCAGCCAGGGGCCCCAGATAAGAGTCTGCGCTCAGACTCTTGACCCACAGAAATGATGACATAATGAATGTATTTTGTCTGAAGCTACTATTTTTTAGTTAATTTATTGCATAAATTTAAAACGCTAATATGAAGCAAATTAACAAATAGTATATATCAGACACTTCATCCACCTTAGCTTTTATCCCTTATTTTAAAAGATAATATAGCATCTCTGCCCAATAAGTGAGCAAATGAATGATGAAAGAGACTAAACATTTGCCCTAGTCAGCGGTGGTGGGTGACAGATGCAGGATTTGAATTTAGGGCTGCCCAACATCAAAGTTGAGCTCTTCTCAGCAAGCCACACTTTAGCCTCCATAGCTAAGATTGATACTATTTTCCACACCTATTATTGAGGCTGAAAAGGTGAAGTAAGCTTTCTAGTTTTTCACCTTATACAGTATGAATCATTCTGAAGTTTTCTAAGTACTTTCAGTTCATCCTTTCCATGAGTCCTTCATAATGATACTACAAATTGAAGTCTGATCTTTCCCTCACTCCGACTACCACCTGCCTGGGGTCCATTCTGTTTCTCCAGCCACATGTTGTGCAGGGCCACCATCCTTTCTGAGACCCGCTACCCATGACTCACCATGAAGAATGCAGTTCTTGGGGATTGACATAGAAACTGCGAGGCTAGGAGAAAGAATGAGTCATGTACCACATGTCTGATTTTGTTGTTTGTTTGATTAGATTTCTTTAAAGATGAGAGGAAGTCATGGGCTGGGGGAGTTGACTAAAGAGATAAGTAGTAAAGTAAATCAGGTCTCAAGTAATGATGCCTTTGAAATTCCACGACAGAAATTATAACTACAAAGATAGAACATTTTGAGATAAATCTAGACAATGTACAATTACAGACGAGGAGGCTTTTCCTTTACTGTTTTACCTCAAGATCCAGTAACAGGAGGGACCTCTGAGAGTGAGTAAAGGGGAGATCTGATGATCAGAAACAACTGCCATTCAGGTAAAATTCTCTGACATAATGGTCCATAAATTTATGTCTCAAATATCCATGATATATCCATATTTATTTGATGTCTTTTCCAGATTCTCAAGTAAATTATGTTCAAAGAAATTCCCCATATTCATGGCTTTATCTCTCCACCCTAATACCTCATACATGTCCACATTCTGCATACATATGGAGGGATGGAATTACGAGCATGCATTCTGAGGCTGGGGACGTGGCTCAAAGGCAGAGCACATGGTTGTATGCATGAGGTCCTACACACACACACACACACACACACACACACACACACACACACAAATAAAAGAATATACACTATAGCTTAAGTTGCTTCAAAAAGAGTGGCTTTGTCAACTGCAACAAAAGAATCTTTCAGGAATATCCTGAATAAAATTATAAGCAAAAACTAATACATTATGCCTGTCTGTTAAATTACCTAATGTAGAAAACCTACTGTCCAGTTTCTGATCACATTCCAGATTTATAAAGTACAGAAGTTATCCCTGGAAGCTTTCTTTTTATTTCCACCCTAAATTTGTTCTGTTCCTGTGAATAGCTCTGCTAGTTAATACCCTCTTGGCACTCAGTTTATTTTCCTCTTTTGATTGCTTCTGAATGTACTGTAATCCTCTTTTCTGGTTACTGTCCCTTTTGCTATAGGTAAATCAACTGTATCCAGCCTTGGGACAGATGCAACATGAAAGAGAGAAGTTACAATTGCTCTATCTGATGCTGTCACTCATGCCTGAGGTTGACAGGCAGACATTTTTAAAAGTCTAAGGGCTCTGGCATATTTAGGAAACAGATGGGAAACAAATGAAGCATTGACAGATTTGCAAATTCCAGTTCTTTGATATTTGTTTGCTTGAGAGTGGGTGGGATAGAGAAATGTAAGGGAATAATGAGGATATGGGCAGGGCACGTTTTGCAATTTCTCACATTCTTCTTTGGATATAGATTGAAGGAAGGATGTGGGGAGGAGGCATTTCTCTTCAGCTTTGTAGTCTGACCTTTTCCTAAGTCACTGCACTCCTCGGAATTTAAAATTGTAATCAGGAGCTCCTAATGGATAACTTTGTAATTATACACCAATTCATTCAGCAAGTACACATTAATACCGATTAAATTAGACTTGAATAGAACTTCATGGCCAAATAACTGAGAAAAGATTCCACTAAAGAAGGGCTCTGTGCTCTTTCCAAGACTTAAGTCTCCCATGGTCGGAGTCTTTGATGTTTAAAGTAGCCAAGCAAATGAGCACAGGTCCAGAAGATGAAATCAAAAGAGGGCATAAGTAAGTGTTTGCATTATAAATAAACATCCTCCCTGGACCTGTCATGGTGGGCAGAATTTAAGAAGAGTGGGATAGTGCTTGAACTCTGGGAGCCTGAGGCAGAAGGAGTGCAACTTCTATTCCAGAGTGGGGAATTTAACAATGTAACAAGACCTTGTCTCAAAATAAAAATTTGAAAAGGGTTAGTGATATGGCTTAGTGCAAAGGTGCTGAGCTTACCCCCTGAACTCCTCCATAAAGAACTAAAAAGAAAAATCACCCATGCATGCATTCATTCATTCACCAAGCACTCATTACACACGTCCTATGTGCCAGGCACTTTCATGGGCCCTGCAAACTTACAAAGGGCTAGGTTTGAGCATCCACCTGGGAGTAGCTGCCTGTTCAGTAGGGAGTATGCCTACTGCTAATGCTTCCTCAAGTGCCCAATGGTGAGAGACACTGGCAATAGCCAGTTCAGCCTTTAACAGCCTGATTTCTGCTGAGGAGTTCTGCTCCATCCACTTAATCTATTTTGAGCATGATGAAAATTTCCAGGTAGCTTGCTCGTATGCCTTCATTTAAGAAGCCTAACCATGCACGCAAATGACTACAGCTTTCCTATCACATAGATCCCAGCTCTGCCCAAAGTCTGAGAAATAAACTCGCATCTGGAAGGGATAGGAAATTAAGCCCTGAAGTGTCCTGAACCACCAGTGAGATGCAGAGAAACCTAACCTATGTGCTCCAAGATGAACACCTGCCAGGTACAGTCAGTAGGTTTTGTAATATGTATTTAGTAGAATGCTATTTTTATAGCATGGTAAAGTAGATTCAGGATTTTTCATCTAAAACACTTTCAGTTCAGATGGGGACATAAGTAACTGTATTAAAACAGCATCCTAGGGCTGAGAAGATAGCTCGGCAGTCTAAGTTTCTGCCTGGCAAGTGCAAGGATCTGGGTTTGATCTCCAGTACAACATGCCATGCTGGCCATGGTGACACACCCCTGTAATTCCAGCACTGGGGAGGCTGAGACAGGCGGATCACTATGAGTCCAAGCTGTGTAGTGAGACCCTGTACCAAATAAATAAATAAATAAATAAATAAATAAATAAATAAATAATAAATGATTTGAAATGAAAGATAAAATAGCATACTAGAATGGTCAACCACTGGATTGAATTTACCAGGAAAGAGTTCTTAGGAGTGGTGGTCTTAGTCCTGGGTGTCAGATCATATGTGTGTAGACACAGGCTGACTGCTCAGCTTCTCTGAGAGTCCATTTATTCATCCATGAAATGGATACAATGCATGCCGGTGGCTGAAGCTCCAAGGGAATGAAGTGTGGAGATGTGAAGGTGGCACCCATGCATAGAAAGCATCAGTGAACGCCAGATTCCTTTCCTGCTTTATTTCATGCCTCCACATTTTGTTATTATTTACTGCTAAAAGTACCTGTCACAATAAGGAATAGGACTTCTCTCACATTTTCTATATTGAGTGATTTCTATAGGAAGTTTTAATATAGGAAAATTACAGTGTAAAATTGAAATAGAATTTATTTGTGCAGTTCTAGTCTTAAAGGAGCCATGAGCATTGGTGATTCACAGCAGAAGAGTCAATGAGGACTTTCCAGGCACAGAAATGGTATTTGAATCCTACATTAAAATCCAAGATGCTAACAACGTGATGTTGTGTTCACCTGGCCACTGCTTCCCAAAAGAGATGTGGGAGGGGATGTGGTCTCCACAGTACATGGAGCATCGCTGCCACGCTTTGGGTAATCACAGTACCTCTGGGTGCAGGGGCCCCAGCCCAGGCAGGGTATACCCTGGCTGGAGTTGCCTCCCCTGTCACCTTGTTGCTACCATAGGCTTTGCTTTCGAAACTCAGACTGTATAATTTATTTTAAGGACTGCAAGTGAGAACACATGCAGTTTCCAGTCTCTTTTTGCAACCCATACTACGGTGTCACATTTGCCATACTCAATAAGCGTTCTTACTCTTAAGGTAAACCTTCCACTTCAGTTTTTGATCAAGGTAAGGTAAAGTCTGCTTTCTAGGAAAGTACCACTAACCCTAGACCTCTCAGTTCCTCTGAGGAAGCACAGGTGTGAGATGCAGTGGCAGCTCTGAGTTCCAACTCTGGTCATCAAGGTTCCTATTCTGTTACGGGTTAGGCTAGGCCCCAAAAGCTAGCTTTGGATCTTAGGATATGAATGTATTTGGAAGTAGGATCTTTATGGTGATGATGGGGTAAACATGAGCAAGGTGCTCATAACCCAATCTGATCAGTATCCTTATAAAAGTGGAAATTTGGACACAGAGGAAGATGTGCCCAGAGAAGTTAACCGAAAGCAGCAGAGGGAGATGGCCAGGTACAAGCCAAAGAGTGTGTGGGAGTGAGGCCTGAAACAGATCTTTCTGCAGGACCTGCAGAGAGACTATGTCCCTACCAAGACCTTGATGGCATGTGTCTGGCTTCTAGAACTCTGAGACAATGGGATTCTGTAGTTTTAAGCCAGCTATTTTTGGAACTTTTATGGCAGACCTAGGGAATGAACCTGGGAATGAACATGTATACGGTAGAGCACATTCCCACCAGCAGGGACCAGCATACAATTCAGTCAAGACAACTGTGTTCTACCAAGGCAATTTGGGGCTGTGAGAGTCCTGGAAAGGGGAAAGATGTTCACGCTATCAGTCACTGGACAGTGAGGCCAACTCAAGTGCTCTCCTACTGCCAATGGCTGTGGGCTTTTGGCTCTTCCTACTTTGCCACCTTGTTTAGTTCTGCTTTTTACATTAACAAAGAAAACTCACTTGTGTAGGACATTTATCTCCACATATTTTCATTCTTCAGCAGTTGGGTTCATCTTTGCCTCTCTATCAAGGCAGACCTAAAGTTCTGTGATGCTGAGCACCACTGTCAGGGATTAGTGGGAAATAGGGACCAGGCCTCCAGTGGCTTCTTCTGGGTTTTACTGTTTCTTCTAGAACTCTCTTGAATGGTGCTGGGGTGTGGGGGGCAGGGGGAAACAGAGTGATTTCTGCACTGGGAGGGACCCAACAGACAGGAAAGGTAGATTTCCTGTTTCTTGCACCCCTACTGCAGCAAATTCTATGAAACCCACTTTTCCTGTCTCCTGGGCCCCTCCTAGTTCCAGGAAGGCAATGCAAAAATCACTCTGCTTTTTCTGCCCAGCACCACCCAACACACCTAGAAGAAGCAGCAAAACCCAGACGAACCCTGGGAAGATCAGAGTACCAGGAATCACCTACAGTTCAGAGAGGATTAGATGACTATAGTCCTATTAAGCCTGAGGGTCTGATGGGAGTCATGAAAAATATGCATTAACATTCTTCAAAGAATGTGCTCTGTGGAGAAATCATCAATATTTCTGCCATTAAAAAAAAAAAAAATACATTGTTGGGAACAGGGTGTTGCTCAGTAAAACAGAAATGACCTTGGCAGAGGTGAGGTCCTGGGTTCAGTCCCCAGCAGTTCCTCTTCCCAAAAAGTATGTTCTTTTTTTTTTTTTTTTTTAAATGTTTATTTTATTTTCTTAAACTACATTACATATTTGTTTGTGTTATGGCTGGCTCAGCCTTCCCTGGGGGGTGGGGGGCAGTGCAGCATGTGGTGCCTGGCATCCAGCTGCGGTCCCTGCGGTGGCCTAAACTTCCCGACACATGCGCTTTAGATCGCTAAGCCAGTATGTTCTTAACTTAAAATTATTCTTTAAGATAGTAATACTGGAGTTCGATCTCTGGCATCACATGCCGCACTGGCCTTGCCCCTGGGTGGCGCATAACTATAATCTCAGCACTGGGGAGACTGAAAACAGGAGGATCACTATGACTCCGAGCTACATAGTGAGACCCTCTACCAAATACATAAAAAGGAAATTAAAATAGTAATAACACTGAACCACAGTAAAGAAAATATTAAAGAGACAGAGAAGCGAAGTCTCCCACAATCCTGTTCCCTAATACATCCTGAGTATCAAAAAATAAGGAATCATTAAGTCAAGTACACTGTATGCATACCATTGAATTTTGGACAATTAAATGGAAATTATAGTTTTACGTTTAATTGTGTTGAGTACTTCATAATATATATGCATCAATATTAAGCTGTCCAATTTAAATGTATACATTCTTTAGTGATAATCTAGATTTGGATTTATGTAAAGTTGAGGAGGTGTGGACCAGCCAGATAGCTCAGTGGATTAAAGCTCTTGCTTAAGCAGATGCAGGGACCCACTGTCCCCACCTCTGGGGTGTGCTGAGACAATTGAGATTGGGCATGGTGGCACTTATCTGTAATCCCAGTGCTTGGGAGACTAAAAACAGGAGGATCACTACTTGTTCAATCTGTGTAGTGAGACTCAGGAAACCCTGCACTAAATACATTAAAAAATAAATAAATAAAAATAAAGTGAAAGTTTCAGCTAAAAAAACATGGAGGAGGCAGACTTTTATATAATTATTTAGCAAAAAATCATTAAAAAGTTAGAAAATTAAGTTCTATATACTGCATAGTTTGAAAGGTATGCTCAGGAGAAAATATACCAAAATGTAGTGACTCAATTTTCTTTCTTCTAAGTGATTATATCACTTCATAACTGTTTTATAGTGACCTTCTACCTGGAATTTGCTAAATGCTCACTTTTAAGTACTTACTTTTCTTTATGTGTTCAAATATTTACCTTCTCAACTCAGCTAAAAATTTTCAAGAATGCTGTGGACTTTTCCCCTTTTAAAAAATATTCACCACAACTGAGAACATGAAAACAAAATGACTATTTGGGAATTGTGCTGGTTAGCTTCTGATTGCTATAACATACACCTGAGGTAATTAACTTAGAAAGAAAAAGGGTTCATTTCACAGTTTTGGAGGTTCCCTCACATAGGTATTGGCCCATTGCCTGGGGGCTGTGCTGAGGTAGCACATCGCTATGGATCTCATGGTGGAGCAAACCCTACACTTGATAGCCAAAAAGCAAGAGATGAGAAAAGGACCAAGGGTGTCACAATCACCTGTCAAGTCATGTCCATGATGACCTAAAGACCTTCCACTGGACCCTGCCTCACAGAACTCCCAACAGTGCCAGGCTTTGGGAACAAAGCCTGTATCACATGGCCATTTGGGAGGACCCTTAGGATCCTACAGTGACAATATAAAACAAATATTATTTTTTCTATTATCAAGTTGTAAACAGGTAAAATAAAGGTGGAATTTGCTTTGGAAATCAAATACATAGCCTATTACAATTGTGGGAATGGAAATGTTTACTTCATTTCCCAAGGTCGCATTGCTAGTGGTGGGGCTGGACCCCAGAGTTTGGGAGCACCTCCCTCCACGTTCCCTCAACAGTGACTTCCTATTCACTGTATTGCTGAGAAACATACTTGGCCTGTGCTGAGATGTAGCTAGCTCACAGTTCCAAACAAATAAGCATCATGACCAAGTTCATTTGAAGAACAGTACATTGAAGAAATTTTAAAAATGACAAGGAAAGCATTATACAAATCTTAGAGTTGGTGCTGATGGACCACTCTCCTCTACTCACCTGAACCTGAGCAATGGCTCATGGCCACAGCCAAACCCACAACTCTTGTCCTAACCCTTACTACATAGCAACAGAGATTAAAAAAAAAAAAAAAAAAAGACAAAAGCAAAGCCCCCAAGTCTGTCTTGGGAAATTCTAAAATTCCAAACCAGGACATGGAAACCAGACCCGCCAGCCTTGCGTTCACTGAAAGTTCAGGTACATGGACTGCATCTCCTACATACATTTAAAACAGTGAATTATGGATAGGGGCATGCAGAACAGATGCATCTGAACATGAATGTTGTCCATCATGATCTGAAAGAGCCTAATGGGAGGTGCCTTAGACCTGCTGTAACATTTGAAAACCCTCTACATTACTCTTATGCCATCTTCCTTTCACAGGCACTAGCGTACTCACTCAGGGCATGTTATCATTTAATAAGCTTTATACTTTTTCCTGGCCCAAGTTCTTCTTGGGTGTGGATAGCAGAGGCCCTACCCTGGCTGTGGGTGGTACCAGTCAATAGGTTTATAGTCTGGATGAAATATATGAAAAAGATGAAGGTAGGTTTTGTGGCCCTCTGCTGCCTTCTGCCTGTTCTTTGCTGGACTGTTTGTCCTCTACATTGCTCTTCTGGCATGCCTCCACGTTTTGGAGTCTGTTATCACCTAAAATCTCTACAAAGTTTGAGCTGAAATAAATCTTTCATCCTTTAACTTGTGGGTGCCAGGTATTTTGTCTCAGCAATGAGAAATGCAACTAAGACACCACGATAAGAGGCCTATACACAACATTAGCAATATTACTTCTACTCAGTCGAATTCACTCTTATGTTTTCTTTTGTTTCAGGTTCTCTGGGATCTACATGAAGCCCCTAGATTTTTGCCTATGCTTCATGTTACCTTGTTAACTCAGCATCCGGCTGTGGCTCTTGTGTATGCACACTTGTGTACACCAGTAGCTCTCTGCATGTGAACCAGATACCATGGGAACTCTGGGCCCTTCAGAAGGCCTACGCAGTCAAAACAATTTTTGTAATACTAAGACACTGTCTTTATTTTCATCTTCCTACCAGTTCAGTGCTTTCCAAAGCAGCTGAATGGATCACAACAGATTGAGTACAGAAGATCTGAGCATCCAA